>JAMKCH010017931.1:0-40840 GCA_023653785.1 Ophioderma brevispina
AAAGCCCGTGCAGAAAAACACAACCCACCACATACTGCAAACCGCCCTGACAACGATGTGCACAGTCGGCTGTCAGCAACTCCGATTTAAATTTATTAACCACTTCTCGGGCCGCCACTTCTACATAAATACCGGTCCAGATAGATGGGGTCATTGCAACATTGTTATTTAACTGTCGTGTTTGAGTGCTTCCAATTGGATTATAGAACTTCCGTCTGCTGCCGTCGCAATGCGGTGCGCGACCATATCAGTGTGATTTTCAGTGTGGATTACCAGGCATGAATATACATTACCTTTACCATATTAGCAACGCACACTATTGATATGGAAATAACTGCCGATCGTCGATGCTCTTACTTGTGAACCCCGATAGAACTAACACACTGAAAAATACACTTAACCACCGCTGAAACCATTTCAGCGTTACTATTTCTTTTGTGCTGGCGATTTTCAGCGTTACTTGGCTCTTTCTTCAGTGTCATTTCAGGTTATCGTTTTCATATGTGATTTGCTTGGTTATCATCTCGTATCTTTGATCATAACTTTCCATTGTTCTTTTTTTAGCTTCCATCCCCTTCCTTTACCCATCACCCCATCCCGTCCCTTCTCCCCCTTTGTTTTCTTTTGCGAGGTTCCTGTCTTGTTCCATTATGTCTTATCTGTTGTTGTTCATTGCCTTTGATGAAGATCCTCCTAGGATCGGAATGTCAGCCCACATCTTATAAAATTTAACTTTGATTGAAACAATATTTGTTTTGATGGGTTAGCAGAAATGAATAATTAAAGTCTAATTTACTCATACACATTCCATGTGGACGGAGTATTTGAGTGAAAATGGGTAAAGAGTGTTTTCCTGGTCATAATATTAACATACATGCTAGGAAGACTGGAAGTTTGCAGGTTGTTAGGAAATTCTAAGTCTTTCACATTTGACTATAGCAAGTCAATTAAAAAGGGAATGAATGCATCAAATTGTTCTAGTAATGTAAAGATGGTGTAAAGTGTTTAATAAAACACTGGGAAAGATCAAGCTACCCTAAACAAATTGTACAAAGACTCTTGTTTCACATTTCTCAGGCAGGTTCTAACATGCTTAAGGAGGAAGTGTTACATTTATCCGACACCATTTGTAGATGAAATGGGGTGCTGTTAGTGCAATCAAGTGTACGACCCGCTTCATGATAAGGATGGTATCCAGACTTGCTTTTTGAGCTGACCCTGGATGCTAAGGACCCTTTAATACTGAAAATAGGCTGATTTTGTCTGGTTTGGCATACCCCAAGGTGCGCATGCTCCCTAGCTTCCGCACCCCTGGATATCGCATTGTGAAATCAATGCCATGCATCAGGCCCGTAAATTGTTTCCCCGTCTTTGCATCATATAGTAACATACCAGAACTGTCTTAAGAACACCCATATATAGGAGTGGCTTGAATTCCTATATGCAGAGGACGAACTACGGACAGATTACAACTTTTGGTCACAACCACTGAACAGGGGATTTCCAAGTTCAGGGACTTGGTGGAGGAGACATACTAGCAGCAGCTTGTGGGGGCTATGAGCAAAAGGTGAAGAAACACTACTCAGATCAAAGGCAAGCGCTGAGTGAAATCCCAACACAGCCTTTTTTAGAAAAACACAATTTTGCGGTTCTCGGGCTTTCGCGGTTTTGCGGCAGGGTACCCCGTTGCAACGATCATGGGTCCCTTCCCACTACCCACTCCCTATGAAAACCATACCACCTTTGAGGGATTATAAGATAGTTTTCCAACTCTACATCTACATCCATAGACATCCAATTGTCAGAATTTTTTTAGGACTGCAAACGGCACTTGGATAAGAAAATGATGCAACAAGTTTGATTGCTTGGGGGGATAAGGAAACCAAGCAGGTTGCCTTTGAAAGGAATGCATACAATTCAGGTAACTTGATGATTGTCTGTCGTTTTTTTTTGCTTTTCTGCCAAGTGTACAATTGTCAGGGACAGAAGTTAGAAGAACAACGCAATTGTGTCATGTGTCCAGGCTTGTCAATCAGTGTGGCACAATCAGTTTTAGTATGGGCAGCGCATGTTCGAACAAAATACGATTTTAAATGTAAAAAAAAATGCCCTATTTGAGTTGAGTTTTTTTTGACTCACAGACGCATTAATTCACGTAACTGAGAACATTTTTTTTAATAACTTTAAATGTTCATGATTATTTCTATTTTCAATGCCGTTTTGTTTTGCACCGTCAAATTACATTGCAAAACCACAATTGTCGCTTTTAGTTTTTTTCTGTTATGCTGTCACTGACTTTAGTCTCGTCTACTCACTATCTGTAGAAACAGTGGCAAAGTCCCCTCAAAATAGCCATTTTTTTATGCTTCAATCTACCACACATGTTGAAATGCAATTTCTGTTGATTTTTTTAGATCATAGCATAGCCGGATGCCTGTTCCATACTCTGGCTGGGTCATATTTGAGAACCAGTGTTCGGACACGATCCGAAGAAGCATTTACCTTATTTACTAATTTTATACAATTTATATAACTTAAAAGCTGTAAAAAAATTGTAGATATCGTCCATTTTTCATTTTAAATCCTGATGTGTATTAAAACCTTTCCATGCATATAAAACCCTTCAAATTCTTAATTTCGGAAATGTGCTGGCCAAAATGCCATTGCTTTTGGTCAGTCGTGATTCTGTTTTGTAATTGTAATGTTTTGTGTAGGTGGTGGATGAACCAGAGTAGTCATGCAGCAGATGTCACTATATTTTCACTACTGCGATAATTTGCCAACTTTGATTTTTTCACTTTCATGTGTACAAGGACATCACAAGGAATCGCTTTCAACTTGTTGACGAATTTCCAGTGTCGTATTTCGTCACCTGGGGCGCTTTTAAAAATGGCCGCCAAAATCATAGAAAATTAATTAAAAGCGTATTTTTACCACAAATGCCCATCTAAGAGGGTCAAGTTTCTGGTCAAGTGGAATGCTAGAAATGCTTTTAAAACCAAAACAGTGTTGTTCAGGGATGATTTAGAGGGCTTTTTTTCAAAAAGGTGCAAAAAATCATAGAAAAATTTTTTTTATTTTTTTTAACATATTGTTTTTACCAAAATGACATTGTATAGGATCGGGTTTCTGGATATTTTGGCCAAGTGAACAATCTACAAAGTTTTAAATAAAAACAGCGTTGTTTAGGAATGATTGGTGGTGGTTTTGGTTTCAAAATAGCCACCGAAATCATTAGAAAATTAATTAAAAAGCATAATGTTTCGGACTTACGACAAAACATTATCTAATAAGTTTTCTCATGATTTTAGCCAAGTGATCTCTAGAAAAGTTTCATATAAACGGTTCACACGAAAACCGAGGGCACGTTTTCTAAAATGACTGCTAAATTCACAAACAATATTGACCAAAAATCCACTACCCTCATAGGATAATTTTCAAGATAGTTACGAATGTTAGTCTTTTAAAAGATGTTTACGTATCACAAATAACATTATTGGTAGAGTGTGCTTTCTTGTAAAATGGATGTCAACCTTAAATGTCACACAGGGGGACTACTAACACATACTAAACACAGAGAGGGCTAAATCACACGCTCTAAAGGCTGCTGCAAAGTCTTTTTTATGTATCCTCTCAGGCAATGAGAATGGCACTTCGCTAGCGCTTCGGAAGCATAAGTCGACAGTCCTGCAAGTCGCTTTCATTGGAAACGGCTAGAAATCACACGGTGTCATGGTGGCCTGTAAAGGGACAAGGGCAAGATATGACGTCATTTGCTTCAACAAAGTTTTTCCAAGAACAGAATTATGTGTTGAAGCATTGCAATGATGCAGAAAAATCTGTGGTTATTCCCATATTTGGACGCTTCTATTCGACGGGAAACTGTCGCAAACAAACCCTTAATAAATTTATTGTTTTGCAACAATACCAATCCATCACAAATATTGTATACAAAAACTTGTGTTTGGTGCTGCATGTGCAGTGATCATATGGCGTCAAATCACGGGGATGGGGGTGTATATATCCCCACAGTTGGATATAGTCATGCAGAATGGTGAACGTATTGTGCATTTGGGTGAAAAGCTACCAAATTTGGCAAAGATTGGTTAGCTATTGATATGCCCCTAAACAAAATCTGGTCTAGGGGCCAAATTAATTTCCTTCCATTGGCCGTCATTTTTCAAAATGGCAGCAACCATATAAAAAGACTATTAATTATTGCCAAAATATGTGGTTGTAAACTTTATAGGTCAGAGAAGACGTGGTTTAACAAACAAACCCTTTTTTTAAATCAATATTCTGTTATTTCACCAAAATCGTAGTTTAATTCAACATGGCGGTCACACATTGGGGCCTAAATCAAGATGGCTGCGCTCACGAAAAAGCGGCTTTTTTGTAGGTTACAGTTGCCAAAACCATGGGATTCGGTGATTTTCTCAAACTTTGGGCCCTCAACATATCCAAACCTACATTTATGTGTATATGCCAATGTACATGATATCACAATGGCTGCCATATTCAAAATGGCTTGCCAAATTAAAAATGGCAGCTCCTATACTGTAACCTTGAAAGGTAGTATTGATTGTATGTGTCATGGTAAATGATACGATTTAATCAACATGGATAAAATACATAATTGGTGTTGTCTTGGTATGGTTAAACATTTTACATTTTTGTCTGTGTGTGTGTATCACATAAACAATATGGATGCTGTGTTCAAATGGCTGCCACTATAAATTTAATAAAATGCTAAATTGAACTGCTGATGTCTTGGTCAAGTTGTACCTCCAGGTCTAGCCATTCTACCAGATTAATCTTTTATGTGCTGCCTGCTGTGCTGTCAATGTGTAATTTCAAAATAGCTGTTAATGTCACTTTGTTAGTATTTATACGGAGTTATGATTCATGTTTTACAAGGATCCAAATTACCAGAAAAGGGATGTGGTCATGTGAGGGCATTCCTGTTAAAAAATTATCAAAGTATTTTTGGATTGTTTAAGTCTTTCATTAATTATTCATTCTTCATTTGTTTATTTCTGATAACTTGTAGAACCGCCATTTATATTCTATGCATTCATCCCTTCATAGTTTTAGTTAAGACTCTTTTAGCTAGCGGTAGTGGTTATTTCAGTGGATGTGGTGGTAAATAATCAGATACTAACAATCTGAACTATCTATCTCCAAGCACCACATGAAGAAGCAGGATTCTACTTCATGCAGGCCAATGCTGATGCTCAAGGATACCAAAAGGGCATGCTGCGTCTGTGAACACAAGAAGTGTTGATTTTTTCTGTAGCCTTGTTCAGTCAGTCCAACCTCACTGAACTCTGGCTAGCATTGGTACCGGAAGGAATCGCAGAAGATTCACACCAGACACATACTATGTCCAGGGACCCTAGGAACCAGAGAACTTTTGTCTCTGCTGTTGATTTTTCACACCTTCACCGGTTACACCAAGGAAAAGAACACCGCATGGGAAGCAAGTAAAATCTTCCCTGATATTGAAAACTTTTACAAACCTTGGAAGAACTCCCTCCTAAGGAAGATTACCTTAAAGAATAATGCGCCAACAATTGAAAGATTTGTTGACCTTCAGTACAACAGAACAAGATCCTTTGAGTTATCCCACCTACCTCAGATGCACTGTATCAACACTCAAACAGAGCAACATATCAGGCAGGACCTGGATGGGGACAAGCATTGCTGCGAACTCCAGAGCTACCAGATGCAGCTGACTTGGATCGGAAAATTGCAGCTTCACAGTCCTGTATGGACAACCTGCCAGATGCATCAAAATCGACATAGCCAGGTTAAAAACTGTTCAAGTGGGCTGTAATTAAAAGAAGATGTGTTTGGTGGGTACATGTCTGGCTGCTTCACTGAATTTTGCAAGGGCCTTGTCTGTGCATTGTTAATCCAACAGTGGGCAGACACTGAATTCTGCAAGGTTCCTGTCTGTGGCATTGTTGCGCAACATTGGGCCAACCAAGAATAGCCATTTTGTCTGTAGTGCTGTTCTCAATTACAGGTGTGTCCTGATCTGCTTCCAGGGTAACCCCACGTCTGCAAGGCAACCTTGGTTTATCCGATTCTGGTTCTAAATCTATTGAGACGGATTTGCCATTCAGCCCATAGGAGTCAGCTCCAGGGGGTGATGCTCATCAGGTCAATACCAATAGATAATACTTGGCTGATAGCAAGTCTTTCTTTCACAAGGTGACTCTCTAAACTCCTCTTGAGACTGTTTCAAGGGGTTGGGCTTTGCTTGAAACTCTCTCTGGATTTAAGGCGGTTAACAGCAGGTCCTCTGTCAACATAGGTTGTTTCACCATTAGATATTTGCCCTGGCAAAATGTAGGTACACTCTAGTGCACCTATTTTGTACCTAATATTGTAATCAAATATGTATCTAAAATTCAGAGGTATATTTTAGGTACATTCTGACTGTATCTAATTTGTACCTACTCACTTTTGGCTGAGTGTAAATTGTACCTAATTTGGGGGTCATTCTAAATTAACCTATTGACTTAGAATATTTTCACTTCACTAGATGTATTTAAAATATACCTATTTGGACATAAGAATATTTCTTCTGCCATAGCTGTATCTAAAATATACCTATTTGGACTTAGAACATTTTCTCTGCACTAAATGTATCTAAAATATACCTATTTGACTTAGAATATTTTTTCTATTTGCTAGATGTATCTAAAATAATACCTAATTTGGACCTTATAATATTTTCTATTTGCTAGATGTATCTAAATAGATACCTTTTGGGACTTAGAATATTTTTCACTCACTAGATGTTTCTAAAATATACCTATTGGACTTAAGAATATTTTCTCTGCACTAACTGTATCTAAAATATACCTATTTGGACTTATTCACATCACTCACCACACGACCTACATTGATAATTGATTTCACTTGTATTTTTTTTCACAGCAGCGTATTCAATTCTTGCATGGTACAGTACAGTGTACATGTAGGAATCAGTCTATCAAGATCAACATCAACTTGTGCATGATAATTTTCAAGATTATTTTACACTCTACTACCAAGGCAAGGTATTATACGAAAGATATTGTTATCTTCACACAAGTTTGATTTTCTAATACTTTATATTCAGAAAAAATATTGCATTTTAAAACGCATTCACTGCCTTTCCGCATTGAAAACATCCATTATGTTAATATGTATATCACTCATGTGGGATACATTATATGCTGTTAACAGTTGTACTTTACTTGTGTAAATTTGTTTTGTACTTGTATAACCCATCCTCAAAAACAAAATAAAAAATCTCAATGCATTTACAAAGAGGCCAAAAGCTAGTGAAACATCAAAACGTTACAGAATTCTCCACCTTTGTACACCGTGACGAATTCCACGGCATGACTGTGAAAGAACACACTTCATTTGCGATCCAAAAAACACAAAATTACAGTTTTAAAGACCATGGGCAGAGAAACAACTCGCCATTGCAGCTGGTTAGTATGTTTTAAATTAACTTAAATACAACTGTGCAATTTTACTTGCAAAAATTGAGCATTTCCTCACCAAATTCCCCATAACTCAGTACTGCCGACGATATTTGTTTTCCCTACTGCTACCAGAGAGTCACGTCTCCAGATTCTAGCGTATGAAAGTAGGCATGAAAGTTTCTTGTCTATATTTATTTTTATTTCGAAAGTTTTGTCCAATTTTAAGTCTTTATTATTAAATAAATTCCCTTAAATATAATTTATTGTTAATTAGTTAAACCTAATTTCACATGGTACACATTTTCGGCCGATACAAATTCGCACTGAGTTGGAATGAGGCTGAGGTGACAGAGGTCATATATAGTAATTAATTTGAAATCTGAATTCGTACGAGTTGCCGGCCACGGCGCTGTTAATGGCCTGATGCCTGGTGCAAAACCCTGCAAAAAATTAACAAATATCTTAGTTCGCTTTCTTGATCTTGAAAAACTATCTGTCCAACACTCCTGCAAGGAGTCAAACGGCCAGGATTTATGCAGTGTTTGGATTAGACCAGTCGCGGAAAGAATTTGAATTGTGGCCACCACCTATGAATTCGGAGCCTCAACGGAATAAACTGCATGTTGAGTCATACCCTAGACTACACAGTCATCGACAGGTAGCTCAAGTTTCGTCACAATTCTGGTTAATGTAAGTATTTAAAAAAAAAGTTTAAAGTTTGTTCATGTGGAGGCCCTGCTCATCAGCTGATGATAAAGCCTGGACCTGGATTCATCGAAGTGTGGTGCAGCAGTGAGTTGCAGGCAACAAGCACTATTTATTTAAATATAAAATAAGTGTATTTTTTTCTTAAATAATTTTTCTCCTTTTTTGTTATGGTTCACTAAGATATCCCGAAAAATGTTGATTTCCAAATATTTGTTAATTCTGTCGGTTAGTACTCCCAGGGATTGAATGTTCGGGACCGACTCAAGCCGGGAGCGGACTGACGTCACATCGCGGTGAAAAAAACGTAAGCCCGGGAATCGCCGAATCACAGTGAAACAAAATGCGCAAATGTGTATGTCTTCTAATATAATTTGCTTCTAAATTATATAAGTTTGGCATGTGCATGATATATCTCAGAGTGCAATATTATTAATATTTTAATCGATATAAAAAGAAATAGCACTGCATTTTGTAATTAAGTTTGCTTAAGAACTGATAACATCACTCATTGCACTGGCGTTTTCTTTTTAGAGACTCCACTCAAAGGCGAAACGTGCACGAGACATGACGATCAAGATAATATTATCATTTACATGTTGTCGCATTTGATTGATTTTTTTAAAAATTTTATTTGGTATGGTTAGTCATCGTTAGCATGCGTAGAAAACCAATTTTTTTCATTTTGACAAAAAATGTTGCACACCATCAAAATGAATGTCAACACGTTGATTTAAGCTAAATAGTAAAGGCTGCATTTTTGCCTAAATGTGTGGCAGCTGGGAAAAGAGAAGTGGTTTTTATTCAAATTGAGTATAACTTTGGCATGAGCAGTGCGGATTTAAGGGAAAGGACCCCGTCAGCAGCTTAAGGCGGGGCCCCTTTAGCGTCTAGAAGCAACGCAATATCGGACTTTAGTGCACTAATGTGTGTCCGATGGGGCCCTGAGAGCATGTTTAGGGGGCCCTGTCAGCAGCTGCTGACACTGCTGACCTTAAATCCGCCACTGGGCATAGCAAATTCAGAAATATTTTTTATGCAAAGATGTTCAGAAACTCAGAAAGTGAGCTTTCAATGATATTTTAAAATTTACTGTGGCAGCTTTAAGATTTTTACAAAGCACAACAAAAGAATAACTTTTTTTGAATCAGAGCCTTGTTATGTGTGAATTGATTTATGAGAACATCCTGGCAGTTATATTTATTAATCATTCCCTGAGATGTGTTGAAAGAGAAAACCAGTGTGGCTGGGCCGCCGCCCAGAAAAAAAAAAAAAAAAAAAAAAAAACGCGAACCGGCACCCCATATTTCCAGCATGGGCACTCTTACCAATTCAGCTAACAAACCAGGCTTTGCAGAGGAGCGCTAGGTATCATCTATAGGCAGATAGCAGAAGCACAGAACAGACTGTAAAAGTGGAAATTTCGCGCTACAAAACTTAATTTTCACGTTTTTTCGCGCGCTTCTGATCTAGCGCGAAATAAAAACCCGCACAAATTTTATTTTGTGTGTAGGTCTATGTAGGATAGCTGAAAGATTGATTTAAAACAAGCAAAAATGTAAATCGCTGAAACACGAAAATTACGCGAAAATGAGCACTTTTACAGTATCGCTTTCATGGTGTTAAGTTTGTTAAAGGTAGACCGGATTATTAGTTATCATGTGAAGCGTCGGCCTATGGGGAATTACCATGCGCGAATCCCCATGCCGGGTGAAGCCGAAGGCTGAACCCAGTATGGGACTATTAGCCCATGGTAATTCCCCTTATCAGAGCGACACTGAGGCCCGATAACGCATTTTAATCTACCACTAATTCATTAAAATTATTTATATAACAAAACATTTGTTTTTAATAAAAAAAATATTTTTTCAAGGGATATAACGGCATAAATAAATTAATGAAACAAAAAACTCATGCCCAACATGAACAAATGAAATCATACCCTCTTTTGTAAATGGATCTTCGAGTATGCATCACCGACCTGATATAATTGCCGTACTGCGAATACTCTCTCACTACCCATCCAAAAAAAATACCCGGTACGGCGGTACCCTTTGATGAGTTTGATCTCTCCTAGGTGTTAGGGGATAAGAATAGAACTTTTTTTTTATGGAGATTACCAGTGCACGCAAATGTAAAAAGACCCATGTTGGTGCTCGGTGGTGGATTCGACGCGGCACCTCCGCATTACCACCTCCTGGGTACATCAGAGTTACTATACATAGTTATTTTTAGGTGCATGACCACTTTTGGAACACCAATATATAATTTAGATACATTTTAGGTACAATTCTGGTAGTTATACTTTTAGTACATGCCATAGATACATTTTAGGTACATGCCACTTTTGGACACCAATTAGGTATAATTTAATACATTTTAGGACATTCTGGTAGTATAATTTTCGTACATCCAATAGATACCTTTTAGTTACATGACCACTTTTGGAACACCAATAGGTATAATTTAGATACATTTTAGGTACATTCTGGTCGGTATATTTTAGGTACATGCCAATAGATACATTTTGGTACATGACCACTTTGGAACACCATAGGTATATTTAGATACATTTTTAGGAACATGCCGGTAGGTATATTTTAGGTACATGCTAATAGATACATTTAGGTCACTTGTACCACTTTTGGAACACCAATAGTATATTTGATACATTTTAGGTACATTCTGGTAGGCTATCATTTAGGTACATGCCAATAGAATATCCTTTGTAGGTACGGGCCACTTCTGAATTCAATAGTTAATTTAATACATTATATGTAACAAGCCAGCAGTAGGTACACAGTATGTACATACACCTATATAGGTATATATTAGATACACATTAGTACCTGTGCTTAGTCAAGGTAAATTTACCTAATTTGTTCTAAAGTTGTATCATATTTTATCTTTCCAAAGTGGGCGCCTGTGAAGAGAGTACATATTAGGTACATACTAGGTACATATTAGGTATATACCTAATTTGTACCTAATTTTGGGCCAGGGTGGCAGTACGCTACTTCCATGCTCGTACAATACAAACAGATGTTGTGAGCAATTCCTGCGAGGAGGTATAAGTGTCGTTGACAGTGTGTGATAAGCTGGCAGAAGGCATTTAATGCTGGATCAGGCTTCTTGGCAGGGGTTGCACTTTTCCCATACAGGGTTAGCATAATCTGCACATAAGTAGTTTACAGGCAAGTGCCGTCGATCTTAGGGTAATTGTGGGCGAGCACCCCAATCTTGTGCCAGTGAGTTTGTTTCAAGGATTTATGGCGTGAACATACTTACTCTTCTTTCAGATGTGGGGTCTTTAGAGAGCGTGCGGTGCCTCCAAGGTAAACTCCTAGGTAAGATAGAATTATCACAGTGCTTAGGGGTCGTTCAGACCAGGTTAATTAAGTGACGTGTGGCTTCACGGTGCGTAGATGGAAAGTACATATCTGTGTCTTGAATGGAATTTTGACCGGCGGTCTAACCAACTGTGCTATCAAGACTCGCGTTGGTTAGAGGAGCGATAGAGATCATTATAGGTGTTAGGTTCGAAAGGTCGTCCATTGCTTTCTAGCCATGTAGTAATACGGAGGTTGCCCGTTCGAAAATCGGCCAGACGCCTTTTTTTTACAACATTGTGATGCGCTGGCATCTCTGATGAGAAGATAATAAATATCCTAATTGTCTTCTGACCGGAGGAGAACTAAAGTAGTTAAAAATTTCAAACTGGTTGGGTGTTTGTTTTTTTTTTGTAACAGTTTTTGCTGTGTGAGGTGTTGTTGGATACTTCGACTCGAAGGCTTTCGGTGGTAGCAATTTTTCTTGCTGTTATGGGTCATATGGTTGATTCACGTAAGGTGTGCATGGGTTTGATCCTTTCCTCTGGCACTTCCTCACCTTTAGAGTTGTTGTAAACTGAGAAAGATCGCTTCAAAACATGGGGGAATACCCTTGATATCCTTTAGCACATTCTTGGAACAGCCTGGTATGTATTCCATCCTACAAACTTCCTTGGTATGAATTTGTCATAGTTATGAGTTTTGGAGCAGCAACCTTCTTCAAGTCTGTAGTTCAAAAGTGCCCGCTTAAAAAGCCCGGGGGGGGGGGGGGGTCTCAGGGGTTTGTTGGGTATGCACCATGCTCGTTCCAGGGGTTCTGAAGGTTGATGACCTCTAACAGGACCAATTTTCAGTCAAAATATACCCCTAACAGGACCAGTTTTGGGCGAGGTTTCGTGAAAATATACCCCTAACGGAACCAATTTGCAGAGTGAAATTAAACCCCTTGCGGGACCTGTTCTCAATATGTGAATAAAAGATTACCTTTAAAATATTCTAATACTACAAGAAAAATGACACTTGTGCTACTGCAAGAAAAATACACATTTGGGGTTATTTTGCTTATATGTGTAGGTTTATTTTTCCTATTTGTATAGTGAACCAGTCACAATCAAACTGATTTGATACCCAGGGGGATAGAACTTGATATGTGATTGATACCCCTAGCGGTAGTCCCGCTTTTGCAACTATCACGGTAGTCCCTCTTTTTTGGAACCGAGCCTGGGGACCCGACCAAAATCCCAATAAACACCCCCCCACCCCGGGATAAAAGGCATTTGTTTGGTCTACTGACTGACAGCATTGACTTTAGAGGTTAGTGGAACAGGATGCAAAAACAATCTTGCGACCAAGTAAGGTTAAGATGTTGGCAACAATAGCTCTATAGATCAGGGATTGCAACCCTCGTCCAATGGGCACTATTTAAATGATAGCGGCCAGTCAGTTTAGGGTCTGAAGGTGAGGCAGATTGTTGATGTCTAACCATTCTTCCACAGCTTAGCTTGTACGTCTTGTATGGATTCATTGTAGTCCCATTGGGGTACTATGCTTGTTGAATCGCCATTAAGAAATGAGGTTAGTGGGATTCCCGAAATTGAATTGAGGGTACTTGAAATCTACTGATGGAGGTTTGTAGACTGATATTACTATGACAGAGCCGAGTCTTGAGCGGAGATATTGAGGTGTGCTCTCAAAAGGGTCTGTTTTCACAATAGAGCACTTCCAAACTGTCGAGTTGGTTCCCGATGGCAAAGAATTTCATGGAAAGTATTTAGTAAGACCTTTGCTACACATTAAGGCTACCAAAGTACTTCTGCAGAGTCACCTCATCTTTTGGGTGGTGGCTATTTGGCCATCATTTTGATTTGCCGTTAGAAGTGCCACGTGATGGATTCGTTGCCCCTGCAATCAGTTTAAACAAATAACTAGGCTTAGAGAGCACGGGGGAATCAAGCTTTTCATTGTGTAACATGTGTCCTGTGCACTGTGATTTTTTTGGGACAGATGCTGGTCAATGAATCAAATTCCTCCACCACTGGATGACATTTTACAGGTGTGTATAACCACAGAGCCAACAATACCAAAATCCAAATAGGGTATGTTCTTTTAATGAAAAAAAAAACACATTCAAGTAGCACGGAGGAACCATACAGGCGAGTGATACTTCTAAAAGTAGTGGCAATTCGAGGTTTGACAGCCATCTTGGCCGAAATTATCTAATGGAAAAGAACAATTTATCAAAGACCTTATGGTTTCCTCTAAGTTGAATTGTGGA
Source organism: Ophioderma brevispina (assembly GCA_023653785.1). Classification (NCBI taxonomy): domain Eukaryota; kingdom Metazoa; phylum Echinodermata; class Ophiuroidea; order Amphilepidida; family Ophiodermatidae; genus Ophioderma; species Ophioderma brevispina. The sequence continues at coordinate 13,797 of JAMKCH010017931.1, forward strand.
ATTCCTTCCTGAGGGGGGAGTATATCAAGATTAAGAAAACATTATTTCTTGATAATCACAGGATAAGCTGAAGTGGACAAATTAGCCGCCATTTGGTTTTTTGCCGCCATTTTGGATTCAAGTCTTATTTGGTTGATTCTAGGTGATGTGATTTCCATCTTAATGCACATTGTTCACAAAAAAAAACCTCAGGGCATCATAAACAAGATCAAGAAAAACAATTCATTTGCGTGATAATCAATGATATGCTCAAATTGGCCGCCATTTTGGCATTCTGCCATTTTGGACAATTTTGCTAATGATAAAACAATGGAATTACCAGTGGAGTGTAAATCAGGGTATGTCTGTTTAAATGGCACGACAACACAAATCAAAATTGAGTAATTGGATCATATAATAAACATAGAAGCATGTAAAAACATGATAGTTTTAAAGTGGCACGGCCATTTTGAATTGGCGGCCATTGGAAGGAAATTAAGTGGCCCCTAGCACCAGATTTATTCAGAATCAAGAGCACAATCTGTGCCAAATTTGGTACTTTTCACCCCAAATGACAATAGGGTGATAACTTGCACCATTCTGATGACTTTCTAGTCGGGTTATATAATCATGAAATCCCCATTCTAGAGTTTGGGGAAGAAGGTTTGAAGATGTTTTCTATAGTTTTAAGGTTGATGAATCAGAATTTTTGGGTACAACCTCTGGAAATGGGGGCACTTCTTTGTAAAATAAGGGGGTAATTAGTACAGGGGTAAAATTGAAATTAAGTCAAATTGTGTTTAATGTACACAATGTATTTGGTCTCATTAAAGGATTAAAAAAGTATAGGTTTGTATAGGTTCCGACTTAGTTACATGGCTACAGCAGTGAAAGGTCAAGGTCATTCTGGGGCAAAAAAATCCAATGCTAAGACTTTGTTGAAAACAGGTGTCAAAATTATGCTATGGCCAACTGACGCAGAAAATTATTTTCAATTCTTTGGGTGGACAGCTCTGTGTACAATTGCGAGGTCAAGTTTTGGGCCCCATAGACCATGCAGACCCTTGTTACATTTTGGCCACTAAATACGAAAACCAATGCCAAACATTGTAAAAAAGGCAAGACGAACAATTGACACAGTTTCAACAAAATCGGTGCACTGGGTAACGTTTACCCCCAGGATTACCTTTAACCTTAATAGGGTTGTACCTGCTTAACTAAAGGTCGGAACCTAGCAAACCTTATAGCTTTTTTAAATCCTTAGAATGAGACAAATTACATGGTGACATTTGAACACAATTGTGACTTGATTCAAATTTACCCATGTACGAAAGTTTACCCCTATGTTACAAAGTTACCCACATTTCCCAGAGGTTGGCACCCAAAAATTCTGATTCACGCACCCTACAAACTATAGAAAAGCATCTTCAAACCTTCTTCCCCGAACTCTTCGAATGGATTCTGATTATGAACCATACTATTAAGGGAATTGATAAGATCACATCGCTTGTTAACAAGTAAGAGATCACCAAAAACTTTGTCGAGACCCTGGCGTGGACGGGTTCGCTTTTAACACCCTTCTCACTAGATGACTCACCTCTGCGATCAGCCAACTAAGAGTGGAAAAGCCCGGGGCCTGATATATTACTAGCATAGTTCCTGATTGCAATGTTGGCCCACGTGCTGGAATGGCTTCAAAGAGTTCTACCATGTGCCTTACCAAACCAGCCTCAACCCAAGATTCTTGGGAGGAGGGTTACCATCATCGCACTCCCCAAACCAAACAAGTCGGGTGACAACCCCAAGAACTTAGAATTCGATTACCTCTGCTGCCCATTATTGAAATGCCGAGCACTCTGATGTCATTTTACAGCCCATTATCGCAAATTGGGTCGCCAATTGCCTTACTGCTTTTTAATGAAGCTTGTTTTTGGGTAAACGAATAGAAATAAAGGGTTGCAGTGTCTTTTATGGGCTCATTGTGTATCCTCGGCCAGAAAAACTTTCAAAAAATGGGCTCGGATGCGCCTCGCCCATTATTCCTGTTTTTACTTGCCTCGGGACACATTATTCGCCATAAAGTACTGCAAACCCTTTATTTCTTAAGGTAATGTACACTTACTGCAGATAATGGCCCTACTTGCAGCATACCTCAAGACCTGGAGACCTCAAGCTGAGTGAAGCTAAGAAACGCTATGCTTTTCATCTTAACCAGCGCAAAGAGGCTCATTTTTCCTGCCAGCTCAAATTAACTTCATGGAGCGCCCTCTGCCCATTACAATACTACACCCAACCTCACCTGGGAGTGAAGCTTGCATGGCAGCACTTATCGGCAGCATCTCGAGTCAGTATGTGCAAAGATATCTTCGAGGAAGAACCTCCTGTGCAGCCTTGCTGGCTCTTCAGGGGTGACTTGTCCATCCACTTTACACACCACCGCCTTGGGGGGGTGCTTGGATTTTGTCGGTGACCATCTGCTCGGATCCAAAAAAGAGGGGGACTAGCTGCAAAATGCAGGACTACCGTTAGGTGTCAATTCACAATCAAGTTCCGTCCAACTAGGGGTAGCAAATTCAGGGGGGCGATTTGTGAACTGTTTCTTTGATACAAATCGGGAAAATTACTAAAAAAAGTAAACTAAAAACACGTCTGTTAAAATAACCCTGAGTGTGGGTCCCAGTGTTTAATTCTTTTTTGCAGTAGCACAGGTGTTATTTTTCTTTGCAATTGGAATATTTTAAATGTATCTCTTTTATTAGCATATGATAATAGTCCCGCAAGGGTATAAAATCGCTACAAAGCGTACCTGTTAGGGGGTGTATTTTCACTGAAAACTAGTGTAATTTCTAAATACTGGGTCCCCTTTAAGTGATATTTCACTAAATGGTCCCGTTAGTGGTCACCTTTAAAAAACTGGAATGAGCATGGGTTACCCGAGCAAACCCGGAGACACCCCACCCTCCCATGGGAGCCAGGGTATTGAATATTGGTAATTTAAGGAAGTGCCCTGGCCAGCTATAGGTCATGGAATATTGTATGACGTATGAAGAGAAGAGGTGCTAAGACAACTTGCAGGAAACACCATTTTTTATCTTGTGGCTTATTACTTTTTGTCCCGCCGAATGGGAAGAGGACTATAAATAAAATTTTTACCTCTGGAACATGTGGCTATATCTTATTTTCTAATGAGCTAGAGTAGTCAAAAAACTTAGGTATGTTGTAGAAGGGCACAGTCCCCTACTAACCATGCAACCCATTCCCCCAGGATCCTCCTTTGGGTCTGACAGGGGTGTGGGAAAATGTCAAAAAAGGTCAATATTGCCACAAAAAAAAGTACAAGATTGGCCATATTTCTTAGCTAACCTTGGTTATATATAGTGCACAAGCAACTTATTAACAATAAATTCATGGGGGGGGGGGGCAACTTCAAAGGTTGGATTATGATGGTGGAACAAGAAAAAACGCGTATAAAGAGTCCCTTTTTCAAACGGCTGAATGTAAGCGCGTACATGATTAGGCGTGTCAAAAACATGCACAGGATATGTTTTTTTCTTAACCCTGAAAATTGGATGTAGGGCCTACGTGGTTAGGGTATGGGTCCAAGGATCCCCGGGGGCACTCCCATTTGGGAAGTGACACATATGTAAGGGCGTTGTTAAGACCCCTATTTCAGCATCGTTGTCAACAAAGACCCCATATTTTTTTGTAATTTTTTATTTTTTTTCTCCATGTTTTTGAAAATTTTACCACTGTCCCCAAAGACCCCTATTTTTGGGGGGGGGGGGATTTTGATTTTTTTTTTATCCAAAGAGCTATTTTTTAGAAAGAAAATGTAGAAAAAAAATCTAGCCTTGTGAAAATTAAGGTCAAAACCTTAATCAATTTTTGAGATATAATTTTGAAAAAAATATTTAGGGCAATTAGGCTGTCTCTCACCCAAAGGACCAACTATTTTTTTCAGTCCTCTGTCACCCGCATGCCCCTGGGTTTGGAAGCGCAAAGCCTTACACCCATATCCATTTCATAGGTGAGTGCCCCCGTCCATGCACAAATAGAAGTCGGGGCTTTCCATGGTTCCGATCGCAATAGCTTCGTCCACAGGGTTTGATCCCAGATTTTTTTTCCTTTTAGTCTTTATTGGGTTTCAAAAAATCACAAGCAGCATAACAAACAATCACTTACAATATTACAAAACAGGATTCAGCAAAAAATTAGCAAAGAATAATAAATCACACACAGGTTAGTACTTATGAGATATACACAGATGAATAGCACCAATTTTGGAAAAAGACATGCAGTATGTTAGAGACTTAAAGGAAGAATCAAAAATCGACCTCCATTTCTTAAAATGGCTTGAAAGTTTCCCCCTTTTATAGCAACAGAGTATTCGGTCTCCCTATTATTAACCTTAATAAAAGCCTTACAAGATGCAAAAGCGGGCTTCTTACATTGAAACTTACAAACATAAATATAATATTTAACACACAAAAATAAATAAGTGAGAAAGTTATCCTTAAAAACAACCCAAAACATCTTATCAAAGTTTGAAATAGAAAAATCAATATCATGTTTATCCTGAATGATGCTGACAAGATCATCCCCAAATGGGCTTTACATAATCACATTCACAAAAAAATATGAGTAATGGTTTCCGGAAATTTGTACCAAAGTACACAAGTTGGGAAATCTTACGATTAATTCTAAAAAGAAAATCATTAAACGCCATTGCTTTATGGAAAACCTTAAAATAAAAGAGCGGAGTTTTGTATTAATTTGAGAGCATTAAAGTGACGTGTAAATGGAATTCTTCCCATTCCGTGTCCTCAGGGTCATCAGCCGAAAAAATAAACATTAACAACGTTTCCAAAACGGAGTGAGAGTGGTCAAAATTTTGGAATCAGAAGAAAGTATTATGAATCTTAGGGCTAAAGGGTGTTGATTTGATTTATGAGCGAAAAATTTCCCCATTTTGGGCGACCAATATTCATTATCTCACAGTAATCTAGGATTAAAAAATCAACGTTTTTTTTTTTAAAGGGGGGACTTCTCACTCAAAACGGGTTGAAAACAGTTATAGATAGGGTTTTAAGGGTTTGAAGCCATTCTATGAAGATGAAAAATTTATTTAATGACTTAAATAGGAGGGGTCATCCCCCTTTTTACCTCTCTCCCTGCGGATGTCGAGTGCACTCCGTCAATGAATTCATTTCAAAATTATTATTTCATGGGCATATTCAAATTCAAGCCTAAAATGCATTGAAATGAGTCAAAAACAAGTATAGTCTTGATTGTGTTTTGGTGGTTTTTTATGTTTCTCAGAATGACACTGCAAAATTGGCAAAACGTATCAAATGTCAATCATTGACTTATGTGGTATAACCTTAAACACAAGGCCCAAGACGGAGAGCGTTACTTCTCTAAAGGTGTGATTGCAGTTGTAAGCGTTGTATGTGATAAATCTAAGGCAAGGTATCCGAGTCTTATATACAGACTGTCAAAAAATACCAATAAAAGATTTTTTGTTTTTGGGCCAAGAAACTTAAAAATCATCTCACTGGAATTTAACTGATTTTTATGGAATATTTGCCAACTTTCATGAGATTTTTAGTTGGTTTGTTTGTCATTTGGGGCCTGGTCAGGATTCATGGCCATATCTGAGCCACTTGAAAAAAAAACTCGTTGGGGCCAGTTTCGGCGATCGATATGATATCAACATGCATAGTTGCCATTGGAATCAACTTCAAGGGCATTCTTTAATGTTTAAATAATATAAAAAATAGGTATAAAGTGCTGCTTCTTGTGAGATAATTTAACCTTCTAATGGTGGCAATTGCCAATAGAATAAATGTGGCATTAGGAAATTCAAATCCAAAACAGTTTGGTGTACTAAGCCTAACTCAGGTTTCAGCAAAAGGTTTGAAACCCAATAAAAAACATCCATTGTTGAAAGCCCGGGGGGGGGGGTACTCGACCCAAAAGTGGTACAGGTGTGCGTCCGCCGCGTCAAAAATCCGACTCATGTTTATAGTGACCAAATTGTACAAAAAATATGACCCATGTATATAGGTTGAGTTCACAAAAATTTCGCCCCCTTCTATCAGTTGGCTTTGAAATTTCGCACCATTTTTCATAGTCATCTAGCAAAATCGGTCCATTTTCATATTTTTTTTTTTTTTTTTTTTTTTTTTGTTTTTTTTTTTTTTTTTTTTTTGTTTTTTTTTTTTTTTTTAGTAACTTTCCGAAAAATCGGAAAATCAACCATTTTCATTGTGATTTAAACCTCTGCCATTTTCAAGTTTGTAACACCCATCTCAGTACCCAAACCTCCCCTCTACCCCTACCCATTCCCTCACCCACCTTATCCGTCCACCCCACGCCTTCCCCCGCACCCCTTCTTAACTCTGACACACCTCCCCTAATCTTCCACAGTCATCATTTCCAACCCCCCCCTCACGCATATTTTTCCTACTTTCTCTCTCTTCGTTTTACATCTTCTGTATCCCCTATCTTTTTTTTCACCTTTTTTCCGAAAATAAAGAAAAAAATAACCATTTTATACAAAATTTAGACCAAAAATTGCCAAAATGGACCCATTTAATCGTAGCAAGGACCTCAAAAAATGACCATAGATAGTCGATGGGGGAAAAACGACCCATGTTTATACAGTAGGCCTAAGAGTGAAAATGTGACCCAATTAAAATTTATAACTTAAAAAAAAAAACCCCACCCCCAGGGGGGGGGGGGGGGGTTGAACACAAACATTCTTTCCTTTAGTGTTCTTTGTTAAACACTGCTTTCTTCGTTGTGTTCCTCCCTGGCAAGCATCCCCTTGAGGCAGTGGGACATAGGGGATGGATATAGCTCCTTGTCCCTCCACATTTAGAGCATTGTCTGCACATTTGTCCCAAAAGAGAGATTGTGGCTTTGTTCATTAGTTTCAGCAGTCCAAAGTCTCAAAATGTCCATGAATAACATGATTAAGTCCCCCGAGAGTGAGTCCCCCCCCTTCCCTCCCCCCCACAACCCCTTTATGTAGTGTTCTTGAATTGTGAACTGGCCCAAAAAAGGGTGGTATTAGCTGGTATTTTATCCTTTTATTCAATTGACAATCTCTGTCGGTGCCATTCAAACCATTGGATGGAATCAATATGAGAATAGCTTGGGAACTGAATCTAACAAATTAAGTCAAAACGCAGAGAAATGCACACTTTCTTTATTTTATTTTTTTTATACTTCTAGTTTGATTGTGTCGTTTTTGGTGGTTTTTTTCTTTTTTTTTTTTGGGGTGGGAGCAAGTTTTGTATACTTGTTAGAATGAGGCAACTCTTTCGCGTGGTTTTCATTAGTCCTAACACGGTCATGTAACCGTACAGTTGAGTATGGACCCAATTTTTTTTTTGGCTTGAAATGATAGATTAGGGTGTGTAGAATAAGATCTTACCGGGTGCCACCTGGGCTCCTGAGCATTTTGGGCATCCAAGATGGCGGGTCGCCATAAATGATAATTATCTATTCACCCTATATTTATCAACTATGGAGTTACTAATATACTACACTGGTAGAACAAAATTAACCAAGTTGTTAAAATTTTAACACACAACACTGTTATTAACCCTGGTCATATCGCTGCAACCCGTTTTTTGCCAAAAATTTTAGCAATCTTGTTTAAAAATTAACACTGTTTAAAAATTAAACAACTTGTTTAAAAAAAAAAGTTTAAGCTCGGTTTTTTAAAATTTTTTTTAAACAAGTGTTTAATTTATAATAAGAAAATGACTTATTCAAAAAATAATTTAACCTAAAAAATTTCAAAATTTGTTTAAAAAGTGTTTAAAAACTTATACAACCTTGTTTAAGCAAGTAAAATGTTATAAACCAAACTAAAAACAATGTTGTTTAAAACGTAAACACCGTTGGTTAAAACTTAAACACAGCACTTTAAGCATCCTCCCTTTTAAACCAAGCAAATTTTAAACAGTATTCTCTCCATGATAGGACCCAATGAACAATGTGCATGGGTTACTTGCACATTAGTCTAATTTTTATCTCAAAATGGAGCCCATCCAATATTTTTAATATGCCCCTATAACAAGCAAATACCTGTAGTGGCGATAAAAAATAGACGTGAAGGTACTTAGGTTTGTTGTTATACACAATATGTTTTTTCGATACTTTTAAAATTGTTAACATGACGTCAATCAATAGGCAGCCAAAACCTGGAACTCTTCAAAAATACTTGAAACACAAATTTAAGTCTTAACAGCATTCAAATCGAAATCAATGTGTCGATGACATTAGAAATGTACCTTTGATCTTAACCAATGTACAACATCCATTTCAATTTGTTTTTAAATGTGCCAAATCGAAATCAAACTAAGAATGGTGCAAATTTTATCAAAATACCATAGGAATTAACATTTTTCAACATATATTGCACTCAATTTATATTTGACCCACTTTTATTGTTCTATCGGGATTAACCTGGTATCACTTGGTTAAGATCAAGGTAAATCATTTCTAATTGTTTTCATTGACACAATAATTTAAACCTGAAGGTAGTATCATTTATGGCGACGCCATCTTGGATTTCTCAAAGTGCTCAAGGATACCCAGGTGGCACCCGGCCGATTCTTATTCTACACACCCTAATCTATCATTTTCAGAAAAAAATTGTGTCCATACCACTTTACGCTCAGGCCAAACTTGCGAACCATATCTCTCTATCTCTCTCTCCGACTATTTTGAGTGATCCGTAAGTTTTTTGTGTTTGTTAAGTTTGTGGTGATGGAGTGTGGCTATGTAAATCTGATTTTATTATGGCGACTAAGGTTTCACACCACTAAATGGCCCGCGGTCCCATTCGTTCCTGTACAAAATGGCCCACGAATGAAAACGACGGGGGGGGGAGAAAGGAGGAGGAGGAGTGACGCAGGGGGCCAGAGGGAGGAGAGTGGGAGGGGGAGCGTGGTGGGTTTTAGGGAGGAGGCGCATTGAGGGGGAGATGGAGGAGCGGGGGAATGGGTTACTCTAAGGGGGCATTTTCTCCTCAAGTGGAACATCTCAGACCTTAAAGCTAATCCATTCTGCCTAAGGTCATCATATATCTCCTACCCAATCAATCATGAAAATTAGGGTAGTTACCCCAAAATTTTCGAGGCTACTGGACTTTGAAGACTAGCATGCACCGTGGACCCTGAAGGTCAGAGCACTTTTTCAGTCAGGTGTTCCCTGTAATAATATACGTTTAAAATTGGTTTGTCGGATCAAAATAACAATATGCAATGAACAACCGTTTTTTTGGATATTCCTAACAGATTTTATACTTAATTTGATAGCAACCATGATTTGCACCCGGATCTTGCAATTTCTCTCAGTTTTTTTTTTAGGGTATACTTAGTTAGGCGAGGGTCACCAAACAAAATCCTCTTTGCAGTGGGGGCTGGACTACTGTTTCTCAAGTTATTCTGGTGTGCATGTGAATCCTTTAATTGTTTTGAAAACCAATATGGCCTTTTTAATGTTTAATGTTTTATATTATTGTCAAATTAGGTAAAAACTGGGGAAAGCGATTTGTTGCCGCTTTAAATCGGCAAAACCTACCAAACAGCGGAAAAGAAACTCACATGAATAGGGCCTACAACAACCTGTGAACATCAAAATGCAACTCTAATGAATCATTTAATCCAGATTTTTACAACAAACCTCGAAATTGAAAACTAAAAATGTAACGTGATGGCACAGAGTACTTTCAATTTGACATTTGGTTTCATCTCCCTACATTTTAATCTGATTACAACAACACATTTTCAAGAAAGTCGCACTACCATATCTTTTCCGTCACGGGGGAGGTGATGGGAAATATGCACATGCACGGTGAATTTGGCAATTTCTTTCTCTGTCAAATTGTTACCGAACTTTGCTTCCTGGATATTGGAAAATTTTACGGCAAAATATCCAATTAGATAATGCCTGTGAAGTTGAGACAAAAGTGTTTTTGATTTGACATAAAATAAAATTGTATTATGTTTATTTAATAATTAAGTTGAACCTAAATGGAAAATAAAATAAGTGGCAACTGAAGTGCAGTGTCCAGATGCTTTAGTATGTTTATTTCGATTTTTTGTATTTTGATTACACTTTATGAAAAGAATACATCCTCTTTTTTCGTTTTTGCCACTTTTGGCAAAAAAAGTGTTTTTGCCAAGTGGTAAAAAACCGTGGTTAAAACCCGTGATTTTTCACCTGCGAATCCTGATTATTGTAAATCGGCCTACAGAAGGATTTGAACGTGTAAATGAAATGTTGTTGGTTCTATATTTATACGCTTTATGCGCAACACGCAGACCTCAGTAGATAACAACACGCAATGCATGAATTAACGAGGACATTAATACACGAAAAGAAAGGTTTTACTGTACCCACAAATTAATTGTTAGTAGTTTGTGACTGTCATAAACCAGTATACCAGCAATATTAATTGACCATTTTGGCTTGTCACAATGACTGAACTGGAATTGGAGTCATTCGTATTGAAAGGGGACACTTTTTGTTTTCCTTTCCCGTCGCTTCCAAGGTGGATGTTTTTGTTGTCGTTTGTGCCTATTCTCAGAAGCCTTTTCTCAACAACGAGCATGGATACAAGGAGACATCTGCCACTTCAGGCTGTAGCCTGTAGGATCCTACATGCAGCTCTCTCAAGCTTTTCATGGTCATGGAGCTTTGGCTTTTTTATATACAGTAGTCCAGTGGTATTTGTTCCCGGATTTATGCTTCCACTAGGTGGTTGTTGATACCAAAGGAAGTATGGTTAGGTGCGATCGACTGGTGTTCGGCAATTAATTTTTCCGCCATGGTAGGGCTTTGAATGACAATTAAGACCTGGTACACCCGGGGATGTATCCATATAATTCATCGTGTTGCATTGTCATGTGAAACAAAATGCGGAATAGCGAAACTCTTTTGAAATTCTGAATATAGAACACGGTATATTGTTTCGGATACCGAACTCTTTTTTTGATTTCGTAAATTGGCGAACCCCCCTTTTAAGATGCGAAATAGCGAAAAAACCCTTTTTAAGATTCGGAAGATAGAACCCTTTTAAAGAGGCGGAATAGAGAACCCTTAAGTTTCAAATTCGGAGACGAACCCTTTTAAGATTCGAATACCGAACCTTTTTAAGGATTCGGAAAAACGAATGCTGCGCTAAAAAGCGCGTGTTCAGAAAAACGAACCTTCGGAATAACATATCTTCGAACAATGAACCTCGGAATAACATAAGACCCCGAGCAAAGACCGAGCGGACCTCTCCACATATAGAAAAGGCCCAGGGTTGGCTTCAGGGTTAAATCATAGGAGATCGAAACATTACCCGTTACTCATATAGGCCTATAAAAAAAACACCTAATTTTTTACTCATTTATTACTTGAAACCCCTGTTTTTCTGAATTGGGTGGATGCATCCGCTATATGGACTTCGGAAGAACCAAGATTTGGGGAGTACAAGGGTGAACCAATGGTAGTATAGACTAAAGGTGAATTTTGAATTCGCCTCATGAAGCATGCACATGTCACTAGTGCTGGCACCTGGGGTTTTTCCCACAAACCGCGCCAAAACGATGTGGTTGGCTGTCTTTTGGGCCATGGATCATCGTCTATATCCAGTGTCATTTCGGAACACTGAGTACGTGGGGTTACCCCCCCCCCCCCTCCGGGTTTCCCTCCCTGTACTGAGGTCTATATGACCATGACCACACATCAGCGCAGCAGCTAGCAGCAGCAGCAACAGCAGCATCTTCTTCTATACCAGGACAATCATCACGAAGGAGTGTGCATGATGACAACAAGGTCAGACATTCGTTTGAAAGGCGAGGAGGACACAAAGTATTGCCACCAATATACTGTCTCCTTGAGGAAAGTCCATAGAAGATGGGTTTCAAACGAGATGACTGGCCTCCCTTCCTACGACCCTTGAATCCTACGTCAGGAATGTGAAGCAATGCTGTTGCTAACGGACTCCTCTTATGCCATGCGGCTGGACATTTTTACGGATAAGTCGTCTAGGCAGCACTTTGTCAAACGCTTTAGTGAAGTCTAGGACAGCTGCGACTCACGCATTCTGATTATTCAACACACTTGCAGTGTCATCAATCTTCAGGATCAATTGAGATGTCAGTTGAGCGCTTTTGCACGAATCCGTGTTTGACTATCCTACATAAGACAGCCGTCGATTCTTGACGATGCTGCTAACTTGACACTGTGTGTAAGGATCGATTTTACACACAATAGAGGGAGTGACACTGGGACGGTGGTCTCTGGCCTGTTCCAATCTTCTGGTAAACCCGTATCCACCAAGGTTGGTATAAATCCAGTGAGCAGTGGGGCATATGCTCAGCAGCGAACTCCTTCAACCACTGTACTGCCCATCTGGGACAGCTGCTTTTGACAGTGGGTCTAAACACTATATGCTGCTTCTCCACATCTTCATTGTCTAGTCCATTGAAGGTCTATCATCGATCGGTCACATTCCTTTCAGGGGTTCCACTTCTTCGCTGGTACAACCGCTCACAAAATCTATGATATGTCTTTTAAGATTCGCATTTTGTTTTATTGTCGCTGGCTATCGTGCCCTCTTTGTTTTCAAGGTCTGCAATTCCCATATCCTCCTTTCTCAGGCTCTTGATGTAAGACCCATGCCTGAGGTTAGATTCCAGCGACCTCGCCCGCATTTCACTGTCCGTATTTGCTTTGGCTTGTTTTAAATTTACTGAAGTGAAGTTCCTAACACTATGAAATAAAATCAACTGAAAAAAATCACTACTGAAATCTGTAATGACCATGAAAAAGAGTAAGCATTTCAGTGGGATACACTGAAATGCCTGCATACTCATTATGCATTTCAGTGTGATTTAATGTCCCAATGCATTCCAATCACACTGACCTTGTGCAGATGAATGTGGCACTTGCTAATCCCACTTAAAAAAACTATATCTACCTTTTCAGTGATATATCAGTTTACTCTTTTTTCAGTTTTCCATTACAGATTTCATTGATTCTTTCATGATTTTATTTCATAGTGATATACGCCTATAGATATTTCTCGGGCATTGTGGAGAATTTGTACGTCTGCGTCTATTGTAGTACCCTATAATTATACAATATGTTGAGTGCCTCACATTATAAATTTTTACAATGAGAATAAAGGGACAGGCTGTCAAAAATGTTTACACTCGAACAACGGCATTTGATAAAAAGAAAGGACATCGCCGGAATTAAGGAATAAATCCTCTCATAGTTTTCACATGAGAACTATTAATTTTGAAACATTCCGCATTATAAAGGGACATGCTCAAAGTTTACCTTTTTCGTTTTCAAAAATTAATGTACCTAAATTCCAAAAGTCGCTTTTATTTCAAATTTATAATCAGTTCACTGGGTAATTGAAATTCCAAATGAACCCTTCTCCCCCCAAGAGACCAGAAATGCCGCTTGCAAGGATGGGCGTTTTTTAATTAGCCACATATATGTGAGTGGCTTCTGGTTCTTGGTGGGGGGGAAAGACCCATTTTTGCATTTTTTGGTTTATGGGGGGGCCTGACCCTAATACAGGCCATGGCCAAAAACACAACAAAACTATTACATACACGCCATACCACCCTATGAGTAGGCCTAGTACGCTAATCTATCAAGGGCTGAGTTCAGTATCCTTGGATGTGCAACATGGTAGCAACAGCTGACCATGCATTTTCTGGTATCTAAATCATACTAAATGTCAGGAGGTGTATATCTGGTTAATGAAAGCTATTGAACTGCGGCCATGTGAATTGAGATTTTTAATAGGTACGAGTCAGAGAGTTAACTTAGCTCATGATTAAATAAGCGATGTCATGGTCCCTTAATATGTGGCCATTGTTTGCATAATAGAGTTTGCTTGTTGTCAAGACGTTATTTTATTTATTTATTTGGACATACACTTTTTACAAAACGTGGCCTCAAGGCAAAAGGCGTGCGTTCTCGAAATACATCAAAAACATAACAACCACAAAACTATCAACGAAATAAAAAGCAATAAGTAGCTACCATATATAACACAACTAAGGGCAAGAGCAATTGATCACACGCTGATCACTCCCGAGTTTTTGGCCGTCGAAAATTGTGTTCCCCCAAAAATTTTTAACCCATGAAGGAAATGCACACATGATGCAAACATTAAATTGTACCACATTTCGGGATCAAGAGCCTTCATAACCCGCGGTTGGATATGAATGAGTTCAAAATATACAAAACACAAATACGCAACGAAGAAAGTAGGACTGACTATTAAGCCGAATAATATCCATCAATTTCCACGCACGCTTGACATACGATTTACAAAAAGTATCAAATATAGAGTAGTAATAATATTAACATTCTTTATATTTACCAAGTATGTCGGCGGTGCTCCCAAGCGTGAGCTGATATTTTACATCTAAAATTGCCAATATAAAGATCTCCCATATGCGATAATATCAATTTGCAATAAGGTGGTTCTCCAGCTTGCTATATTCGTTCCGAGTCTAATCGAGTAGACAAAACATGTAACAGAAATGTCTAACATCTTCAATACCTGAGTTTCCAGAGGGTTGCACGTCCCATCATTTCTGACGACCAGTGTCTAATTCTGCGGTTGAGCGGAAGCGTGTTGGAGCGCAGTGTAAAATATTTAGGCTTGAAGCGTAAGAATTCAAGTTTGGTCCAACATAACGTTTTCTAAACTGGGCGATCTTTAATGTGATATAATCATCAAGTGAATATTTTAGAACAGGCCTCTTCACTCCATGCAATAGCTGAGATATTCATCATAGTGCGCTTGATTGATTTAGCCAAGAGTGGATCAAATGGGGGTTCCCGGTTTCGCGCAGCCAAAACTGTCATTTAGGCCTAATCGCATTGCTAGAGTATGTGAGTGCAGTCCAAAAAATTTGAAAACGCAACTTGTCGAATCCAAATCGAGACTGAGCATGTGAGTCGAGGAGCTTGGGCCCACCGATGCATTTTTCATCATATCAATTACCCTATAGTCCAGGACCTGCCTTAGAACCCGCTCATACCTTCCATCATCCGCAAGATTTGAAACTTTATTTGAGTTTTTGGACCATTTACCTTTAATATCACACAGGTGCTTTTTTCGAAACCGCTGCGATTCCTAAATCCAGATGGGCCGCCGTGTAGCCATTTTAAAGATATAAATTTTAATTTTGAATACCTAAAGTATGTGTAAACCTCTTGTTTTAGGGTTTTGGGGTGCTGGTCATTCTTTCTGACATCGGTTTATCATTAGAGGTCCATGTTACCTGGTATGGATTTGGGAATTCCAAGATGGCGCGCCGCAGTCATATGAAAAGTACAAACTTTTTGTATGACAGTAACCTAGTATGTTTCAATACACATCGTTTCTGGGGTTTTTATGGTGTCTGGAATTCATATCTGACATCGTTTTATCATTAGAAGTCCATGTTACATGTATGGAATTTGGAATTCCAAGATGGCCGCCGGCTGTCCTATGTTTAGTACACAGTTTGAAAGATTCATCCTAAATTATGTGTATACTCGTTGTAGATGGTTTTAGGTGCAGGAAATCCATATTTGACACACCAATTTTTATGAGTAGAGAACGAAAGTTAGGGTCAGATTCAATGAGAACCATTGATAACAATGCTAGACCTAATTTAGTTGTTGCAGCCATCTGCATATTCAAAATGGCCGCCACCATTACTACTTTTTGCCTATATCTTGGTCCTGAGATTCGTAGAGGCAAACTTCGGGTGTCCTACACCCGTTTTTTAGGGGTCAAAATATTCAAGGACCCAATTGATAACATGCTGACCCTTCTATTTTGGCACATCTTGAATTTCAAAATGGCCGTCAAGAAAAATGGTTATCTTAATACATTCTGCCATTTGTGAGAGAGGTAGAAAGCATGAATTCTGGGTGTCTATACCCATGTTTTACCAAGGGTCAAGGATCCCAAAAGATCAAAGTAACTTGACTGGGTTCTTTGTTTGTGGCAGCCCTTTGGTTTTGTTTGGTTGAAGGTAATGCCTCTTCCTTTGGAGAGAGATCACCAGTATAGAAATATAGTGTCAAATTGAACCAAGTCATTAAGTTGGTACATGTGAGTTGCGGATTTACATATTTATAAGTGCATTTATGGCCAAAACACAGTAGTGACAGGATTGGTATGACAAATTGGCATTGACAGAGTTGGCAGTGTTATTAGTAATGACATAGTTGGTATTTGATCATTGTATTTAGCCATGTGCCTTGAAACGCACTATGACGTAAGCTGACATATTGAGCGCGCAAGTGTATTCAGTCCGTATTAACATTTTTGGCGAAAGTTGAATTTAAGTGACATGGTTGGCAGATGGTGTCATAATGCATACATTGCTGATTGTTTCATATTGGCAGTGACATAGCTCTGGTGGCACGTTTGCAGTGTCCTAATTGAGTGACATAGCTGATGGTGTCATAATTGGCATTGTCATGTATAATTGGGAAATGTTATTTTTGTTGGTACATGTTGGAATCACTCATCATCAGAGTCACGCTGTCTTCTGCTCGATGGAACAGGTGGAGATCCTGATCTTCCGAATCATCGTCATCCAATCACTTGTATAACGTCTCTCTACTTCAATCTGCAAGAGCTCGAAGAATCTTGCCATCAACCCATAATGGTTCTAAGTGCCATAGTGTCCATCCATGTCCTGCAGTTGGAGAGGGAATGTCTACAACGGGAATATCTGCTAGTCTCCATATACCAACCTGATAGTTCTCTCTAATAGGACGGTGATTTGTTGTTTGTAAGCTGCACGACATGGCCGGGGTGCCACATAACCGTCATCACAACATTTCTCCATGATGAGATGAACCTGAGGCTGCCAACACTCTTGAATCTCGGTCGACCATAGATTGCACATGGAAATGATCGTCGAAACCAGCAAACAATCCTGGGTAGTGCCCGTCCCATGCACTGTCCCTAGGTCTGGTCTGCTAGGATGGTTGGAACTTTGGAACTTCTGCAATCACTTTTTTGATTAAAAGGTTTTCACCGTTCACTTCACCTTGAAAGGTACTATTTATGTGTGAAGGCATGTAGGGGGGGGGGCCAACAGCCAACACTTACTCCTATTAAGACCATTTCGTTAGATTTGATGAGTCTCTTGTTTCCTGTTCCAGTGTAAACAGTATGGTGATGGTGAGAGAATGTTACAAGCCTCATGTACACGCTCATCAAGGAGAAATGTTTTTGTGATGACGGTATATTGCACCCCGGCGTCCATGTTCACCTTGCACATTCCAACCATATCGTTCATCATTACACAACAATATCTGCCGTAGAGTGAAACTCTCAGGTTGCTAATGAGACTGGCAGCTACTCCCGTTGTAGGTTGTAGACTTCCTCTTCCCGGAATGGACATAGATAGACACTAAATCTGGGCATTTTAGAACCACTATGGGTTGATTGTCCGTTTCTTCCCGATCCTCTTGCAAATGAAGTAGAGAGACTTGGTACAAGTGATTCGCGTGACGACGATGCAGACGATCAGTACTGTACTCTCCATCTGTGTCATCAGAGAACGAAGACAGCGATAACTCTGATGTGTCAGGTCTAACATGTCACCAACAAAATACATTTCCATTTTGACACTGCGAATTATTACAACCATCAGCTATTTTAACTTTCTAATGAGGCCACTGCCAATTGGGCATGACACCACCATTATGACACCGTCCGCTATGTTTACTTCCAATTATGACAACTAGTGCCAACGCTGACACCATTGGCTATGTCACTGGCAATTATGACATCAGCATATCCTCAATTTATGATACCATCCAACTATGTCACTCAATATGACACTTACCACCATCAGTCAATCATGTCACTTAAAATCTCAACTTACAATACGGATAATAATGGTGACAACAGTATCGATATTGCCAACTTACGTCATAGATGCCTTTCAGAAACATGGGTAACAAGTGGTCACAACCACTAATGTCCTTACCGATGACCACTGCCACTCTGTCACCACCACATTTGTTCATTACCACTATTGTGTTTGGGCCATCAATGTCTCTTCAATATGTTCAAATAATCTGCCAATTCACATCACATGTACAAAAAATGAATGGATGGCTTTGGTTCATTCCTGACACGATATTTCTATACTTGGTGCTCCAATCTCCATGAGGGAATCGTTCAACCAAATAACCAAGGGCTGCCACAACAAAGAACCCAGTAAAGTTACCTTTGATCTTTTTGGGTTTTTTTTAATGTTGTATTGTAAACTTGGGTATAGACACCAGAAATTCCAGAATCATGCTTCTACCGCTATCAAAGACAATGTAGGTAATTAACCATTTGTTCCTTGGCGGCCATTTTGGAAATTCAGTATTGCTGCCGCAACATGTATGGTCCAGCTTGTTGCAAATGGGTGTCATTGAATTTCCTTGACCCTAAAAACAATAGGGTGTAGTTCAGACAACCAAATTTTGCCCTACTCCGAATTTCAGAGGGACCAAGATATAGGCAATAGTAGTTAATGGTGGCGGCTATTGTTGAAATTCAAGATGGCTGCAACACTAATGGTCTAGCATGTTATCAATGGTCCTCATTGAATTCCTTCCAAACCACCCTAACTTTTGTTCTCTTACTCATAAAAACGTGGTGCCAAATATGGATTTCCTACAACTACAACCATCTACCAACGAGGTATTCAAGAGGATAGTTTTTCAAAATGTGTACTTTTACATATACACTGGCGGCGGCCATCTTGTAATTCCAATGCCAGTACCATTTAAACGATGGACTTTCTAATGATAAAAATGATATCAGAAATGAATTCCCAGCACCTAAAAAAACCTCCCATAGAACCATGTTTAAACATATCTAGGTTAAGTCATTCAAATGGTGTTACTTTCCTATGACCTAGGCGCCGACACCCTCTTGAAATTCCAAATCCTAAATACCATGTAACATGTACCCGTTCTAATGATAAAACTAATGTCAGAAACGAATTTCCCTCCAGCCACCACAAAACCCCCTAAACGAGGTATTACACATACTTTGAAAGGTATCACAATTAAAATTTATTTTTTAAAAAATGCTACCGGTCGCCATCTTGGATTTTCGAATTCGCAGCCGGTTTCGGAAACCGAAAAAAGCACCTTTGTGAGTCTTAAAGGTACTGGTCCAACAACTCAAATCAATCTCAGACTCTCTTGCGGATGAATTGAAGCGGGGTTCTAAGCAGTTCCTGGACTAAGAGATGTATTTAAGCTTTGGATATTATATGCATTAGGCAAGGGTAGTCCAACCAAGATCGCCATAAAGCTGCAGCACGCGGCGTTACGCGATGCTTCATAAATATGTCGCGGCCCATTTTATAACTGGAGATTTTCAATTCTGTTCTGATTTGACTGGCCTATTTCATTTACCAACTTATTGGCAGGACAATCTTCCATACAAGTGTTATAGAGCACGCAGAAGCACATTTTTTCGGGTATAGGGATTTGTACACCTAGTGATTTCCTCAGGCTCATAATTTTGCCGTGACATTAAACCTCACCATATAAACCAAGCTATTTAAAGTTCTGATTCCTTAGCTTTGCTTAAAATGCCCAAATTCAGTTAGTAACACGTCACTTTTACATAGATACCTGTCCAGTATTTTAACATGTCTCCTAATCAAAAAGCAATGGCGGATAGCATTGATCAGATTTTATCTAGTTTCCATTCCTTGATATTTCGTTGAGAAATTCCGTTCATAATATAAACTAGACTGATCGATTTCTTAGATTCTTATCTTTCGTATGATACCTGATTTTGTCCCCAAACATCTCCAAAACCAATCGGTTACCCTTTGGCTCCAATAACCACCATACGTTTAGATTGTAATCATACAATGCATAACTGTCCCGGGCCACGGTAATAATAGTTTGTAATGTACAGTCCACACACAGCGCCATGCAGAATTGTTGCCGGAAGCGCAATCGTCTCCACAGGATTTCCCCGTAATATACCCGGTTAAATCGTCACGTGTTAGCAATAATGGACTTAATATAAGAATTAAATACCTATCCCCTTTTAACAACCCTCATATATGAGTGTGATCGGAGAGATTGCGAGAAATATTAACACCTAAGTATTTATAGGAATCAACTTCCGAAATTAAATTATCCCCAAGTTTCCTCCCAATTTACTGTTGTCAATTCTCTGGCCTGTAATTAGGACTTTGGATTTATCGTGATTAAAACTCAACTTACTTCCACTTATTGGCAAAATCGGCCAGCTAAGTTTAACATACTATTAAAGTTTCATTTTTCGTCATTAGCCAGTAAACACAACGTCATCTGCCCAAAAAGTCCCCGACACAAATATTATGAATTCAAACCCCGATCATGAGGCCGTTGGGGGGAGTAATGTTGGTGAATCGTTGATAAAAATAGAGAATAAAACCGGCGACAGGACACACCTTGTTTCCATTCACCCGTCCAGAAACTTCGAAGAAATCCGTATTAATGTCCCAATTTAACCTGCTCTTTGACATTATCATAGAGTGCATCAACCAATCCTCTCCAATTCTACTCTTAACCCCGTATTCCACGCTGCCGCAAGAAGGCATCTCTCCAACTGTGTTCAAAGCTTTTCGGAATCCCGGAAGGGCCATGAAAGTTTTTTTACCCTCGGCAAACGACACGCAGCGATGCTTTTGAATGGAATATGTGATCGTCGCCAGCGATAAGATGAGCGGAACCCTCCCTGGACTTCTTGCTGAGCATTTGTACTTTCAAGGAAGTTTGGAGAAGTATTGCAATAATTCTATGAAGATGTTTTGCAACACCCATAGGTCAAGGCACATACCCCTGTAATTGTTCAAGTCCTTAGGGTCACCCTCTTAAGAATAGGAACAATGATAACCCCGATTCCCTCCCTCGGGAAACTTTCAAAAGAAATTAATTTTCTAACTATCCCAAAGCGTAACCGATTTAAGCATTCGCCCCCGTTTTTTAAGAGCTTCGTTTGTAATACCATCAATCCCCGGGGACTTATGTTCCTTGGCCAACTTCAGCGCTTTCAGTAATAATCCATGTTTTAAATCGACATCATAAATACATTTATCATCTTCCTCATCAATCTGCTGGTTTACCTCGAGTGTGTTTAACCACCTCTTATCTTTGTGCAAAAGAAATCATCGTTGGTAAAGATTGATATCAAATGCATTTAACCCCAGAGTCGCCAATACTGAAGGAGGCTCGTCTGGTTCATTTCTTCCTATCAGAAGTTATGTCATCAGACTCTGGAATTTTAAATGCAATTAACACTTGAATTGTCTTGTTGTTATTACCTCAAAACTTTCCAGAATCCCGCACGAAGTCCCGCCCTTATTAATCCTATATTAATGATCGTTAACCGACCCGCATTTCAGTGATTTTTAATTCCTAATCAGCTGTTTTACTAACACATGATGAATACGCTTTTCTTGATAATGCTTGCCAAGACATCAGTCTTGTCCGATTGTCACCTAACAGACAACCACGAAAATCATCCATCTCGCCCAACGCCTATGCAATCTAGCGGCATTTCTGCGACCCTTTATTCCCTGATCCATACTATATGCCTTTGCACGCTAGAAAGCAGACATAAATCGTCGAGTTTGCAACGCTATGCCGGCGATTTTGCATAGGCACGCCACGCACGACAAATCACCAGCGTAAACACCGCGTCCACGGACGCCGAGTTACCGGCGCATCTACCCAGTTTGCTCGCTACAACCCCCAGTTTAACACCCTACTCCTCGAGTTTCATCGCCGCAACCCATTTCCTCCTCGCTTCACTACACCTCGATTTACAAAATCACCGCAACCAGTTGCATCGCCTACGGATCGCTACAGCTACAACCTCGAGTTTGCAGCGCTACAATGAACACTGCGAGTTTGCAGCGCTATACTGGCGATTTGCAGCGCTATACTGCGAGTTGCAGCGCTATACAGCGAGTTTTTTTTTGCAGCGCTATAACTGGCGAGTTTGCAAGCCTACTCCAACCTCGAGTTTATTTCGCTACATTGCGAGTTTTGCCGCGCTATACCTCGAGTTTATATCGTTACATTGCGAGTGGCAGCGCTACACCTCGATTGACAAAGTACGCCTCGAGTTGACAGCGCTTACACCTCGAGTTTACAAAGCGCCGAATCCACGGGTTACAGCGCCGCAACTCGACGAGTTTGCAGCACTGCTTGAGATTTTTCAAACTCGGCGAGAATTAATTTAAAGAGCAGCTACCCCAGAAGCGCCATCAGGGTTTTATGTTTCTGTGGAAAACGGTCATTACGACCCTATGGGTGCGCGTTTTTAACTTCATCCATCTCAATTATGGTTTAGTCAGACACAATATCACAGTTTCATAGATATGGCGATCTCTGTTTTCTTTTTGGGCTTCCCCTGTTATTTTGGATCAATATCTAATGCCACTTATCATACCTAAACCACTACAAATTATACAAATTTTGTTTCCATCCAATTTGCATGGCAAATGTCTTTTGGAAAGCGAACATTGCAAGGGTCAACCTCCCGCACCTACCCCCGGGCCGATTTGATGAATCATTCAAGCAAAGCCTAACCATCACTATTTACTTTTTAAACGGTTGATATTATATATACCTATAAGCATTAAAAAAGTGTAAAACATTTAAAATTGCTATGTTTCTAATTGCAGGGAAAGTGTTTTGGAAGCTACATTGATAGGAGTTTTATACAAAGATTAAAAAAGTAAACCCCCTACAAATTTAAAATACTTTCTACTAAATTTGTCATCAGGAAAATGAGTCTTAGAAAGCGAGCCCCCCCCCCCCCCCCCACCCCCCCCCCCCCCATATTTTTTACCCCCCCCCACCCCCCCCCCCCCCCCCCCACCCCCCCCCCCCCCCGCCCCCCCCCGAAAAAAAATAACCCCCCCAACCCCCCCCCACCCCCCCCCCCCCAAACATTAACGCGGCCTTATCGTTCATATTCTAAACTGGTGCTGCTGGATTCACCCCTGTAAGGATTTCAACATTTTGTTGTGGCAACATTTCGCATTCCCCCCCCCCCCTCGCTTCTGTTAAAAAATTCGGATTCCCCTTTTTTTTCCTATTTTAAAGTTCATATTCACCCTTTCTCCTTGATGACCCATTTTCATTTAAACTCGAGTATGCTGCATGTCAACTCGAGTACAAACGGTAATTTCGAACTCGAGTCGGGCGATGCATTACTCGACTGTAGCGGTTTTGCAAGTGCAGTGTACGCTGCGCCAACTCGAGGTGCAGCGCGGGGGGACTCGAGTGATCGTTTGCAAACTCGAGGCTAGCGGCGGAACTTGAGATTATCGACATAAACTGGAGTATAAATGCGACGAAACTGAGGTATCTCGCTGCAAACTCGAACTGTAGCGCTTGAAACTCGTGGTGTAGCGATGGAAACTCGATGTGCAGCGACGGAAACTCGCTACGAGCTCTGGACACTCGAAGGTGTAGTGACGGACTCGGGGTTCGGGGATTGTAACTCGAGGATTCGGGATGTAAACTGGAGTGTAGAGGCCAAACTGGACAGATAGCGCAGTAACTCGGCGTGGTGCGGTGTTACTCGCTTGGGGATTGTCGTGCGTGGCTGCCTATTTGCAAGTTCGCAACGCAATGACGGCGAGATTGCAAGTGTGCGACTCCATGCCAGCGATTTTTGCAAGTTTGCCACGCGCATGCCGTGCAGTTTTGCAAGTTGGCCACGCCATGCCGGCGATTTTGCAAGTTGGCCACGCTGCCGGCGAGTTTGCATGAACTTGCCACGCCATGCCGGCGATTTTGCAAGTTGGCCACTGCCATGCCGGCGAGTTTGATTTTGGCCACGCCATGGCCGGCAGTTTGCAAGTTGGCCACGCCATGCCGCCGATGAGTTTCAGTTCGTAACGCGATGACGGCGAGTTTTATTGGATTTTTATTTATTTTATTTATATTTTAAGAAAGTCATCTTTTATTATTATTTTGTATTTATTTATTTACTTACTTTTATTTATTGTTCATTTATTTTTTGTTTATTTTCTTTTTAAGTTTACTTAAGTCTTATATTTTATATTTATATTATTTGCACTGTTTATTCTAACATGTTATTTCAAAATACACCGAAAGGATATATACTTAATATAATATCAAGTATAAAGTAATAGAATAAATAAAAATAAATAAAGAAATAAATCAATGAATAAACACATAATAACAAAACATCATAAAAATAAATAATAACTTTATATCAAATAATATAATAATAACAAATAATTAAAAACAATAATTGGAATCAACAATAAATAAAAAATACTCAATAAAATAATAAAGATGGCTTTATATACATAATAACTAAAGATCACGTTATATAAATATAAATAGCTTGGCAAGATTGCAAAATTCCCAAAAAAAGAATAAAATAATAAATATACATAAATATAAAAAAGATAATAATAAAAAAATAAAAAAATAAATAAAAAATCAAAATAAACTCAACCGGCATGGCGTGGCGAACTGCAAACTCGCCGCCCTGGCGTGGCGAACTTGCAAACTCAACCGGCCATGGCTACTTGCAAAACTCGCCGGCATGGCGGTGGCGAACTTGCAAAACTCGCCGGCAATGGCGTGGCGAACTTGCAAAACTCGCCGGCATGGCGGTGCCAACTTGCAACATCCCGTCATGGCGTGGCGACTGCAACTCGCCGGCTGGCCGTGCGACTTTGCAAAACTCGCCGGCATGGAGTGGCCAAATTGCAAAACTCGCTGCAGGCGTCGCACTTGCAACTCGCCGGCATGGCGGTGCGAACTTGCCTTTCAAGAGTCCTTTCCACAAGTGTCGGGATCATCAACTAATCAATTCCCCAATCACATTGAAATTAAGTCGTAGAAGATCCGATAAGGTGGGTGAAATCCTGGTCTTTCTTATGTCCAATGAACTTATTAACGTTATTGGTCACGCTTCTTTGGCATAACAGGTCCTTTTTGCAACGCAATGTGTTAATAACAGACAATTGTGTGACGCTGCCTAAGCCGTATGTCCGATCCTCATCAATAATGACTTCACTTGACATAATCATGAGAATTGTTTGAACACAGCATTTAATAATAGTGCTTTGAAGATTACCCCGGCACCAAGTAATTTTGCCATAAGCAGTTCCTATGGCGATTAAAAATTTATAGATTTGGCATCGTCACACCGAAATTAGCAAACGCACCCATTTGAAGTGTTTCAAAACTGGTCCCCATTGCAATTGCTCGCATCGGCATTCACTATCACCCATATAAAATAAACGCGGGTCAACCTCCTCATTCTCAAACGCAAAACTCAGCCAAGAGTTGCCCATACATTTCATCAAGTTGTCGTCACGATCAATTCCCTCGACTGGGAATAGGCAACACAATGTGTATGGGGTTGATTCTTACCATGCAAACTTTTCAACTTTCACCATATTCTTCTCAAATCATCATCCACACGAGTTAAAGACATTTTCAACTACTGTAACTGCCTTAAACCATCATGCCTATACCACCCCCCACCCTTATTAAATCTGTTTTACCAACCACGATAGCATGCATTCATTACTGTCACACCATTTTACGAAGTCTCAGCTACCCAAACGCAATCAATCATTCATCCCTTGCAACTATGGGTTACTTCATGATCTTTGTCTTATCTATTTACATTTATTGAAAGCAATTAATATTACGGTATTTCTTACCTCTAGCACCATTGGTTTTCCTCGCCCCCACGCCTATGGACATGTTGTATTATTTCACATTAACAGAAACATTTAAGATTTTTAACATCATGAGAAAATAGGTTAGTGTTTTCCTTCAGTTCAGAGTCAAATTCAAGTTCATCATCCAGTACAGAAAATGGCATTCTTCATTCCACGTGCGGCTGTATCCTACAACGATCAGCTGAGCGGCTTGGACCCACATGTGTTCATCGCGCGAGTTCTGCTGATGAAAATTTGGAAGATCGGGCGGCAAAGTAAGGTCTCCTTCCGCGGGTAACAAACGACTTGTGTAACAACTTATAATCCAAATCTTAAGCACTCATTATACTTATCAGCATAAGCTAATAGGTATGGGTATGGTATTGTTAATAAGGGCGCCTCGTGTAGCCTCTGTGTAGCTTATGAAGCACACAACGATCTATCTATAGGCATTCATTTACACGCTCCATAACAAAGAGCAGCTATGCAACATCTTCTGTTTCTTCATTTAAAGCGAACTGGTCGTTGAAATGAGGCATGCTCTAAGCTTTGCTTTTTCCAGAGAGCATGCCCCTGAAATTTCTCAGGACTTTGTCTATTTTTTCTTGATTTATGCTATGCAACATCGTCCTGTTCTTCATTTTTAAAAATCGAATGGTCGTTGCAATGGAGGGGCATTGCTCTAAGCTTTGCTTTTTCAGAGAGCATGCCCCATGATTTTTCAGACTTTTCTCATTTTTTCTGAGACAGTGTCTTTTGAGGATAAAAAACACCTTGCATACATGATAAAGTAGTTGTTAAAACACCAAGTCAAAATTTATGATGAACTTAAACCATGATGATTATAGAGGGCCCTCCTGCATTTCTTATCCAGCGATGTCCTTTACGATGGGACTTTGTTTCAAGGGTCTCTTAAAGCAATGAAATAAGCATTTATGTGCCATGTTATTTCATTTATTAAAGATATGCCCTTCATCAAATATGAGAGTGCAAAATCAACTTGGTCCGATTTCTGCCTTAACCCTCGTCTTAACCAAGCCTTTTTTTCTGCCTTGAAGCCTCGTCTTACCAAGCCTTTTTTGTCACACGGTTTACCAAGGGGGGAGGGGGGGGGAGGGGGGGGTTCGTTATAAAGCACCCGATTGCTTATGATTTTTGATACCAGTGGCATCTATGGTCCTCCTCTCTTTCCATTGATTACCAACATTACCTAGTATGGCGTCACAATGACGTAATCAATTCCGCGATCGGCAAAATTGGCATTTTCACAGA
>JAMKCH010017932.1:0-22168 GCA_023653785.1 Ophioderma brevispina
AAAATTAGATCTATACCATCTATCCATGTTTATGTGACTACAGCCTCTGACTTATTTTCTCTTGTTCTCCCAGAAATAAAATGCTTAACTATAATTGTTTTAAGTGATCTGAGATATTCCATTTATCATTTTCATACATTTGCACAAAGTGTAAGCTAAATGAAGTAATATCTTAGAGGCTAGTGCGAGGGGTGTACGTTTCAATATGACAATCACAGAAGTAAGCCGCTATGAGGGGGAAATGGAATGTTGGTACCTTTTTGGCACCACTTATAGAAGACAACTTAAAACTCTTCCTTGATACAAAGTTGCAATCATGAATGGAAAATTGGGTACTGGGATATGCCGGTATTTCTGTTTTGGTATATGAACGGTCCCTTTTTTCCTTGAAAAATTGGTATAAGAAAAGGGTTGCGTTTCTGTTTCAAGTATGTTTTTACAGGTCAAGTCAGGTAGAATAAGTCTTCAAACCATAAATGTGAAAATAGTGCTGTGCCAGCATGGCTCCAAATAAATACAATTGTTAGCTTCTCTCAATCTCTCACACTCCACCAAAGCAGGCATAGGGATAGGTAGCAATCTTTCATTTTTGGTATTTTTTGGGTTCGGGTTCAAACACCCGGCCGCACAGCCCTACCACCCAAATCAAAAGTGAGAATCCCCTGGGGTTTTTAGATATTTTCAAATATTATGAGGGTTCGTATTATGTTATATGTACCACTCAAAAAGAATTGTTCATTCCTGGCTATATTCTCTTTCTATTATAGAACTTTACCCCGTTTTAACAAGGGGGGGGTTACCCCCCCAGGTGAACTTTCCTCCGCTGCGTTAAAATCCAGCAAGCTTTTGAAAAAGCTTCTGGATACTCTTACTCTCCTTGTCCGGTCAGTTGTATTAAGCAAAAAAACAATGTGAAGGACATCAGGATTAGGGTATGCCATCAAAGTTTAAGGGTGAGAGGGTGTGTTCCATCTATTTTAAAGAAACATAAAAAAAATAAAAAAAATAAAAAAAATAACAATGTTTTTGTAATACTAGTCATTGCCATTATTTAGATCTGAAAACGCATAAAAATCCGACTTCCCCACCTTTTTAGCGCAAAATTGGATTTTTCGCCTATTTCTGTGGAAAATGCCAATTTTGCTGATTCGTGGCTTTTGACGTCATTGTTACGCCATACGCGTATGTTAGTACTTATTTTTTGTAGCATAGAAATAAGACTATATATATTAGTACCTATGATGGCATTTTATCAAAATCTTATCATCGTATGCTTTATAACGAACTCCCTCGAAGGTGGTCACCGCCCCCCCTAATATTCAGCTATAAAAAGTTACGCAGGCCTAGTTTACGCCATTTTCAGTCTAAGAAGTGCGCCTCAGGCTGGCTTATAAATTTACTAACTAACCAGTTCTTAGCTAAGATGGTTGTGTCACAGGTCTACAGGATTTACTGAACTAATCATATCGCTTATAGGAAGAGATTGGGACTGCAGGCATTATTTGACTTAACTCACATCCTTCTTAGCCCAGAGGGTTGCGTCGCAGGTCTATAAATTTACTGAAATAATCATTGATTAGCTAAAAGGATTGTGCCGCAGGCCTATACTTCTGACTTCAAATTTCTTAGGTACGATGATTGCGCTGCAGGCCTATATAATTTACGAATCAATCATTTCATTACAGGGTCTGGGCCGCAATAGAAAGCTACAAAAACCGCAGTCTTATAGATTTATTGACGGACTAAGTAAAATAGAATTTAGGTCGTAGGCCTATAAATTTACTGAACCAATCATTTCTTAGATAAAGGGTTGCGCTGCAGCCGATAAATTTACACTGAATAATCATTTCTTAGCCACGAGGGTTGCGCCGTAGGTCCCATACATTTACATACCAGTCATTTTATATCTGTTGCGCAGCAGTCCTAGAAATTTAGTGAACTAGCAAAAAATAAGCGGGTCCCTTAAAGAAGCAGGCTTGAATAAATGAGAGAAATAGTGGGGTAAAATATTTCTTAGAATGAATTGCGCTGGAAGGCCTAAAATTTACTTAACTATCATCATTTTTTAGATAAGAAGGTCTCACAAACGGCCGGCCTATGAATTTATTGACGGCCTATAAATTTACTGAACTAATCATTGTCTGGCTAATAGGATTGCACCACGCCCATATATTTATTGACTATAATAGACAAGGTACATCCCAGGTCATAACTAATCTAGTTTCCCTACCACATAGCCACTAGGTTTTTTTTATGTTGCATACTATTGGTTTAAATTAAGTTCTGGGCCACCCTGATTGTTTTTTTTTTTTGTACTTAAAAAACATAATGGCGGCCAAATATCAATTTTGGCTAAAAAATGCCATATGTTTCCCCCCGGCGTAAGATGCGCACAAAAACTCGAATTTCCCCCTTTTAATATACAAAACACAAATCTTTGCTTGACAAGGAAAAAATCGATTTTGTAATATCCCTTAACCTACAATTCAAAATGGCCGCCATCGAACGCTCTATAACAGCTAACATAAACAAGAAGTATTTTCAGATTATATTCGTAGTGTGAAGGATGGCTTTATTAACTATTGTTGAGCTTCTACAAGAAAATCTACAGGGCTAAATCTTGCTTCAAATGAGCCCAGACAATCAAAATGGCTGCCATTTTTTTTTTTTTTTTTTTTTTTTTTTTTTTAAAAAGGTAAATTTCCGTTGTAAAATGCACACAAACTGAAATTTAACCTTTTTAAAATGTAATAAGTGCAAGGCCACACATTGCCTCCATATACCAAATTTCCATTGTTTGTTCACGTGACCCAAAAATTCAAAATGGCCGCCAAAACGCGTTTAAATACAAATAAGCATTATTATAAGGTATATTCTTCACGAAATGAATCATTAATGTAAATGAATTGCATTATATACATCACTTTGTGTTTTTATTGAGCTGCTACCACAATCATATAAAGCTATCATTTTGGCCTCCAAATGGCAGTTAAAAAAAAAACAAAATGTTTGTGTTTCAGTTTTTTAATTTTTGTCTTATAATCCAAGATGTTATTCGGTCGTAAACAACACACAAACTCATAATTTCTTCTTCTTTTTGACGTAACCAATGAGGTAAATGTCAATTGTTCATGTAACCGCGTATAGAAAAAGAAGATGAAAACATGCCCGTATGTGGCCGCACCCTGGCTAGACATTTTCTTAGGATGTGCACAGCATTGATGGTGTTCATACCATCAAGTCCGGATTATATATCTCTGTTACGTTCCCTAACTACACCAGACAATCACCGCTAAAAGGGAGGTAGTACCAGATAAACTAAAGGCCATTTCGTCCACCCAAAGTTGTTTGGAATAACCACATTTTGAAATATGCGGCTGAATCAGAACCCCGACTTTGTAATATTGCACTTGGTATCTAGAGGGAGAAGTTGAACTGGAATGGGTACGAGAGCTACCTGAAAGTGAAAGAATCAATGAAACTTTGCAAAAGGCAACATAGCGACAAGGCCTCGGTTAAACGAAGTCTGGGAAAGGCATTGACATGTTTACATGAAGACAAGAAGTACCCGGTCTGCAACTTGTGAAAGAGTGCACGTAACAGATGTTGTTATCCCAATACTTAAACCAAAAGGCAGATGGCTAAGCTGGGAGATGTCATTGCAAACGGACATCAGGTGGGTTAAGCTGATCTACTGCTGGTCCCAACATGCTTGAAATTCTACCCTAAACACTATACAGGATACCGTTCTAAACTAGTCAATCTGAAGACATGAATAACATGCTCTTGGATCGTGGTCTCTGTGTGATGACAAATGCACTAGATTGCACATCTTCAACTGGTACCATACGAAGTATACTGAGACGATGACACAGTCCTTCGTAAATTGACCATCAGCCTGTGCTACAAGCCATCATTAGAGCTAGAACCCCTCCAAAGAGGATGACAATAATACAAAACGGAAAATAGCAAGACAGGGCAACCATATGGCATTGTTACCTGGCTAGAAGAAAATAAGCAGGGATGTTTCTAGAAGAGTGAGAATGGACTGTGGTGGTGGAGGTGACGACAACGCCCCATCAAATTCCTACTACCAAAAATAATAACCACAGAGACCAGATGTCACCATTTATTATCCTGCAAACAGGAATGAAGGGGTTGTCATTGTAGCTGACAGTACCAGCAGCAGAAATATTGCAAATCACTGAAAGAATGGAAAGGAATACCTTATCAAAGAAGCAAAGAAGCTGTATGGAGTTTAAATACTTCCCAGTAGAGGTGGGTCAGAAGATTCCCCAACCAGAATGCTTCATAACCTGCTTCAAATCTTGGTCTGACAAAATAAGGAAACCAAAGGTTACCGCACTCTGTATCAGAATGCTCTTCGAGCTAACTTGCGCTGAGGCTTACAATAACCACAATAAGGCGTTAGTTGGGAGTTAGTCCGCACAACTACACATCCGTTAGTGGAAACTACCAGCAGAGGTGTATCACACAATTAGCTCTTGAACAGCCTTACTTGAATGGAGCTTGCTTTCTATTCGAGTGTTCCAGCTTGCAAGCCCTATCCTATTGTTCAGTTTTTAAAATATAAGGCATTGACTTAAACGTTATTGTTCGCACCTCGCATCACCTGTTGGTACATGTCTTCACGTATGGTGTGAAGAAAACATTGACGCAGATCAAGCCAGGATGCGGCCACACCCGGAAACAGTCTTTTCTATAGATTTACGTGATGCAATTGAACATTTACCTTCTTTGGTACATGAAGAGATTGTGTGCAATTTATACGACAGCAATACGTATAGTGGATTATAAGATAAACTTAGTATCCTGGTCCTGGCCGCCATTTTGACTTTTGGCTGCCATCGTGAGGCAAAGTGATATGCATTTATCATTTGCATCCTGCCTCATTACAATGATGATCATATCTTTGAAGCATAAACTTGTAATAACTGCTTATTTGTAGTTAACGTTTGTGGCGGGGCCCCCATGTTGAATTTTTTGGGTCACGTGATCAACATGGAAATTTGAAGTTATGGAGGCAATGGCCTATCACATGTAACATTACAAGAGGTAAAATTGCAAGTTTGTTTACGGGACGAAATAGAACTTTGTTAAGCCACAAATGAATCAAAACATTGGATTTTGGCAGCCATTTTTGATTGTTCTGGGCTCATTTAGAGCCTAGATATAGCCCTGTTAATGTTTTCTTGTAGAAGCTCAACAATAGTTAATAAGGCATCTTTCACACTACGAATGTAATCTGAAAATTACTTAATGGTCAGTATGCTGTATGAGCGTTTGGCATGGCGGCCATTTTGAATTTTGTAGGTTACGGATATTAAAAAAGCGTTTTTTTTTTCCTTTGTCAAGCCAATATTTGTGGCTTTGATATTAAAGGGAGATGCTGAGTTTTTGTGCGCATTTATACGACTGCATAGGCATTTTTAGCCAAAATTGCTAGTTTGGCCGTCCCTTTTGTTTTTTTAAGTCAAAAAGCAGGGTGGCCCCCAAGCTTATTTTAAACCATATAGTTTATTCCACATAAAAAAATCTAGTGGCTATGTGGTAGGAAACCTAGATTAGTTATGATCTTGGATGTACCTGTCTAACAGAGCCCCTGAAAGAGGGTAGGACTTGAGAATGAGGGAACATTTAATGGAGTAAATCATCTCTTATATAAAGATTGCGCCTCAGGCCTTTAAATTTATGGGCACAGGTTTATACCATAAAGTCACCCCTTCGCCTCCTGTATTTAGGGTTAGTAGACGTCCAGTATAACCCTAACCCCTTAACCCATGAGCGCAACCACATTTTTGGCAAATGGGGGGGGGATAAGGGGTGCCGAGGCATTTTGTGAGGGGACTATATAGATTTCAAATAAGTGAGACCTCATTAAAATTTTAGGTCTGTCCATTTAATTTACCGTGAGAGGTAAGAAGGAATTATTTTTGATTGCCACAGTAACAAGGTTATGTTATCCTACAATGTTGTAGTAATGTAGCTAGTAAATAGTTGACCAAAAATCAATTATTTCACATCTTAAGCTAGCTTGGATGTTTGAATTGTAAGTATCAGGTGAAAACACAGACTTATTTCATTAAACGTTTAGTATTTGAACATAACTTTACTTGACACTGCAAATCCATCCTTATCCAGCATTGTGAAATAATGCTTTTTATATCATGTCACCATAACACATCTAAGTTTTTATATTTGGCCTTCAAAATGGCCACCCTTGTATTAAGAGATTAGCGCAGCGGAATTTACAATCTCGTCAACATGGCAATAAGTACTTCTATATTAATAACAGACCATTGTTAACTGCATGCATCAGATCCCGTAAACCAATTCTGTACAGGAACTTTTTAACCATGGACACAATCTGTTTTGTAATGCAACATACTCTCCGCATGGCAGGGGATTGAACCCCAAATGAATACCATCCCTATCGGACTATGCATGGAGTCTCACTTATATCTACTATAATTTGTATCCTTCTCCAGCAGGGTGGCAAGGGTTAAACCACTGCCACCTTACCCTAAGATGATTCAAAATTAGAGTTAAACTATGAGGTTGACATCGTGGACCGGCATCGCTTGATACGATGTCTGCAGATGTATAGTAACATATAAGGTTTATTTCCCGCCCACCCCCCCCCCCCCCCCACCCACTCCACACACACACCGTAACACAGACACAAAACATACCAACACACACCTGCACACACCTACCAAATCCCAACGCTCCTTGCATGATAATTTCTACTAGTGCAACCACTGTGTTTCTGACAGGCCAGCCCAATCTCAAAATAGCATTGGGGTGGGGTAAGATGGGGGGGGGGGGGGAGGCGGGGAAGAAAAGGCTATTTATGAACTTTATAGAAGGTTTTTTCGGGCGGTGTCAAAAATTTGTGGTCAAAAATATATTAGTGGGACCAACTTCCAAATTTGTGATAACATATATCAACGTCATGTTATTAATTATTCAAAATTTTCATCGGCAAATAGGGGATCAACTTTGACGCCCCCCCCACCAAACGTCCTTTGTACATTTTTTTAATTTTTGCAATCATCATTTTCCTGACTCCTGACGTACGCTACAATTTGATAGATGACAAACCTTTGTTCAATTTAGGTCACCACCTAATCGAAAAAAATTGGTCCTCTGCTGCAGCACTAAAAGGCCCATCCTCTGACAGCACATCCCTGAGGTAAAAGGATGTGAAATTTGATTCTGCTGCCAAAAGACATCTTGCAATTGGACCCCTTGGAATAGGGCCCAATTTGGATAGAGCCCTGGTATCATGAGCTCTGGCAGATTAGATCTGCTTGGTTTGCAGATTCGTATGCCAGCTTAATTGTATCTACTATCCATCTGGCAATTGTTCGTTTGGATGCGCTTTGCAATGTTCCTTTCTTGTATGTCAAGAAAAGTTGGGAATTTGGCTCCTCTTGCGGGGCTATTTTTTCTAGATAATTTCAAAGCTCTGGTAAGTACACAACAATTTAATCTTCTTCAATTGATGTAAACTTTTAAATTTGGCCAAGAATAATATCTTTTCCGGGTTTCTTCAGAGATTCATTCTTGGCCATGAAATTGGGATTGGTTCTTAACTAACACCATGATCCTCCCAGTGTAAATGGTGTTTTGTTATACACAATGCATGAATTCACTCACCCTTCGACCCGAATCCACTGCACTAGAGCAGTTTTAAGGTAACATCTTTATATCAGCGGATTTCATGGTTCAAAGGGCTTGTTTTCATGAGCCTATTTAGAACTAACTAGCGGTAAACTCAGTTTGGCCCTAATGATTTTTGATTGGTCCTCACTGAGACTGCCCGAACTATTAATCTTGAGATCTCTATCCTTGGCAATATGTACCGCCCGTTTTGACCTACATAATTACTGAATGGCTGCTCTTACCCTGCAATTGTGGCGTAGGGGACAATTTTGGGGATAAAATAACTCCTGAAGGAAACTTGCAATTTCAGTCACAGAATGTAGTGGGATTGATATGCTCTTCTCCACACCAACGATAATATCGGTCTTGAGTCTTGCGTCATATGTGCCTGTAGTGCTCGATGTCGTGTTGACGCCAATTTTGCAGTGCGGTTCTGAAAACCCTTTTAATGTCCCCCGCCCTGCGCTCTTTGACAACTTCCATGCTAACCATGTTTAGAGTGGCTGGATCTGGATGCCAGTCTTTTTTCCCTGATTCTGAGACAACAGATTCTTCTCTAGAGGAAAGCTTTAGTGGCTTGCACCATAATTTTAGCAGGAAACAGAGGAAACCAACTCTGCCTTGGGCCCATGTTGTGGCTAATGAGATCACCACACAATTCTCTTTCTGAACCTTTTTCAGTGTTTTGGAATCATGGTTGGGGAAGGACATTGCCTACTAGACCCTCCCAACTTACTGAGAATGCATCGATTACTTCCGCATTTGCGTCAGGTACTGGAGAACAGTATACTGGTAGCTTCTTGTTCATGTGATGATTTGCGAACAGGTCTATGTGTGGTGTTTCCCAGATCTTGGAATATTTTGATTTTTATTACCTGATTAACGCCCACTCTGTGTTTTTTACTGCTAGACCCCTTGATACCTGTCAGGCTATTATGTTCCTTTTCCCTGGAATATGGGCGCCAATAGGGTATTTTCTGGTTTGACACCAATTTTAGCAGTTACCAGGTTACCGACATAATCTTTGGTGATTTGGTCCCTCCCTGTCTGTTTACGGAGGAGACAACCGTTTAATTTGGTCTGTTCGGAATCACACCTGATTCCGGACTTGCTCCCTGAAATGCTGTAAGCTCAGAAATACTGCTTGGAGCTCTTATCCAGTTAATATGTGTTTGTTTTGCTGTGGCTTTGCCTCCCACTGATCCCCATTTCCTGTAGAAGTCCCGGTGATCCCCCACCTTAGGGAAAGCAGTCTGTTAGATAGTGTCCATTTGGGCTTTGGGATGTTCATACTTGTTCCCTTGAAAATGTTCCTCCTGTCCATCCACCAATACAAGGGCTGGAACAGGATTGTGGGTTACTGGAATTAACGTTTCTATTGCTTGAATATGTTGTTCCCGCCATTCGCCAATAGGTAAATTTGGATGGTCCTCAGTGGAGACGTTCCCATGGGCACCATGCTATGCAGTCTGCCATCATACCGAGAGTCGCAGAAGCATCTTGCTGGTTTTTTGCTTTTGAGTTTAGGCTCAGAATTTATTGATAAGGTTTGATATCTTTCCTGTGACGGAAATACCTTCCCTTCCTGTAAGTTGAAGTCTGTCCCCAGGTAATCTATCTGTTGTGATGGATTAAGGCAGACATCGCCCAATTTGGGATTAGGCCTAGCTTCATTATCTCCTGAAGATATAGAGACTGACGCTTTGGTACGACTTTGGCTTTCTGATTTCACCAGCCAGTCGTCGAGAAACATTAACTTGAACTTGCTGTTTGTGAAGGTGGGCCCCGACCACTGACATGACCTTGGTGAAGACCCTGGGCGCTGATGGGTAGCCCAATGGAGTAATGCGAACTGAACTATCTCCCGTGAATTGCAAATCTTAGAAACTTTCTTTCTGTGCCGTGATGGATGGGGATGTGGAGGTATGTCTCCATCCTGTAAGTAAGTCATTTTTGCTGCCGCAATCCCCTGTTGGAGTGCCTGAATAATTGACCTCAGTGTCTGTGCATTTTGAAATTCTGGTTTTTTATATGTCCTGTTTAGGTCTTCAGAATTTAAAATTGGTTCGCAGACCCACGCCCCCCCCCCCCCCCTTTTTTGGGGTCACAATGAAAAATCTGCGTAAAGCCGCTTTTGCTGTTCTGACTTGTGGAACTTCTTTCTATAATCATATTTTTGTAATAAATCGCGTCGACCTCGACCCTCCCCTAATAGCGCAGATCTTGCTGATGAATCTGAAGGAAAGGTCTGTCTCGTATTATCCCCCGAAATCGGGGGACGATTATTATGACTCTATTAGTATCCTGTTGTTATTGTTTGTATAACCCAATGTCTGTGGGTGATTAATTTCCAATTGTGAGCAAACTCTTGAAGTATCCCCCTTATCTGGGTGTTTGAATTTGGAATCTTGAGAAACATAGTCAGTTTTGATGGCCTGGCAGAGGGAATTTCCTGTCTGGTTTCCTTTGAAACTGAAAACTTGGTGTAGAGCCCGGCCCCTTGTTTGTTCCAGATGTGTTAGCATCTTTAAGGTAAGAGACCTTTTTTGTCCTTGAACCTGAATTGAATATCTGAGGTTTTTTACTCCCCCTGAACCCATTGCTGTTTCTTTGAATCTGACCTGAGTTAGATGAGAGCTGTACGGGCGGTTCTGCCTGACTTTATGGCATAGTCATACGTTATCACGCGCACGCGGGAGAAGTTTGCGTACTTGTGCCTTGTTCAGCAACTTCCCCTGGAACGTCTTTTCCCATCCAATGGTAGAGTCATGAGCTCCTTAGAGGATTTGAGTTTTTGAGTGAATTTGGGAAAGGCAAACTCTCTCCGTTCCATGCTGACCTGGCGATTACTCTGATGGCACTATCAGCTGTAGCTTGGAGGCATCATCATGGTGCCTTTTTATCAGGTTAAGCATCTCGCTTTGCTCGTATTATTTGGATCCTTAAGTATAGTATTCCATAGCATTGATCATCAGAATCCGTGTGATGATGCCCTCAGTGCTAGGCCGTGCTGATGCATAGCAATCTTTGTAAATGTCATTTCAGCTTTAACGTACATTGGATCTTTTAATATGGGGTTGTTTGCTCTGCTTGGTACCCGTCCCCCTTTGCCCCATTTATGGGAGTCAAATTCCCCTTGGCCTTAATATTCCGGTAATCATTGGAACCCCAAACCCATACTTGGTCAAAATCCGACTCATTATAAGGCACTTTAATGATGTCAAAGCTCTAGAAGAGCCATTACCCTTTCTTCTAACTTTTCAAACATTGTCCCAACTTATCCTTAACTCCCTTCCATGGGAGCTTAGGTATTGGACTCTTTTCCCCATTTGAAAGGAGCTTGAAACATAAGAAGTATGGTCTCCACTAGCTTCAGCTTCTAGTGACAGTTTGCCACCATAGTATTGCGGGAGTTGCTTCAAAATTGAAACCCTATCAACTCTCCCGACCTTCTACTGTGGTACGTACCAACATCACTTAATGGAATCTCTATCCCCAATTTTACTGCTGGCCTCTTCGTCATGTGAGGTTTACCATCATCCTCATCGAAACCCTCTGTTCATAGTTAGGGTGTAATTCAATGACCTGGAACCCGAAATTTGGGTTACCTGATGGGCCTTGATTGTCTGAGTCATCGTGTTCACTGTAATCAATTGACCTGATCTTTTACACATATGGGGTCTTCATCATTAACCCCTTTTGGTTGAACATGAGTGGTGGCTGGATGAGACAAATGAGCAAATTCCTCTCTGAAAGATTCATATGTTGGCCATAATTTTTTTTTGTTTCTTCAACTAGGCCTTAAACATGGGGCCATATCAGTATCTCGCCATGGTTCGATCCTGTTGATCAACATCAGGGGAGGCCCGAGATTGTGTCTTTGTACTTGAAGCCACTCCTTGTGTGGCTTACTTTAGTACTATTTTGTGTCTCTGAGTTCTTATCCTGTTGTTTATTCAGTTTTTGGAGCCCTTTTTTGTTTTGTTTACCCACAGGAGGGGTTCAGGACAAGGGTTTTTTGATGGGATTTCGTCTTGTTTATCCATAACTAGAAACCCTGGCTATACAGTTAGAATTTTAATGTGATGTACAACCTTAGCTAAACTATAGTCATCACACATAGATAAGGTCATGTAACTACACAAAAAAACTTGCTTAGTACATTAGTACCACTATAGAATTGAAATTTCTGACTGCACTTTTTGCTTCCTAAAAAGATAGTCAGTCGTCAGAAATCCAAAACAATATTGTGTCCCGGTGCCCGAAGCACTCAATGATCCAACAATACATGATCCAAAGCCTCATCTACACTGAGTGCACTGTCGCCCGCAAATCGATCCGCAGGGTCAGCTAGGCTAACATTTACAATTGTAAACTGCAACTTACCAACTTGACCAAGGGTGCAGAATTTGCACCCGTGCAGACTCACTTACCGAGAATATACTGGCGAAATTTTCGGTTTACAACATTTAAAACCACGATAAGCCGTCTCCTCAGAAGTGTAGATCGTGGTTACGACCTTCTTCAACTCAACATTCCTTATTACCTTTCACTAAAAAACGTAATTTCGCACAATCGCAGAAATGTTGCCCGCGAATTCACCCGGAAATTTCACTGGGGTTAAGGTTGTAACACTGGCCGCTGGCCCCGTAGAGGGGCGGACGGCTCAAAACTTTCTCGGTGGGATAAGCTCGGTGATACCGGTAAATAGGCCAAAAGTAACGTCATGAGGTAAGTATAAATGTTAGTGACGGAAATATTGTTTGTTGCTGGGTAGGTCCCATCACTTTGTTTTACCTTTTAAAAGCCATGGTGTTGACCAGGTATTGAGGTTATTTGAAACTTACTGCATTCTTCTGGGGATCACAATACACATAGACTGACCATATGCTCTCCAGTTGGCGAACAGCTAGGGATAGTATTTTGAAAGGTTGGATTCTTCTCCAATTACAGGTATTGTGGTCCAATATTTTCAAATGATTGATGCGTAGTACCTGGTGTGGTCTTTACCGAACTTGGACCCTATGTTCATACTGTCCCCCATGAAGACCTTGTTTAGTAGGGTTATAAACGAGAATCCCGTTCTAAAAGTTTGGAAGAAGGAGAAGAAAGGTTTTGAAAGATGTGTTATTGTTCTATAGTTTGATGGTTGCTGAATCAGAATTTTTGGGTCAAACCTTTGGAAATGTGGGGAACTTTGTTAAAATAAGGGCGGTTTTGGTTTTTGTGTGGTTTTTTTTAATAAAATTAGTACAGGGGTTAAATTTGTAAAAGTCAATTGTGTTGGAAATGTACACCACTGTATTTAGCCTCCATTTATAGATTAAAAAAAGTATAGTTTGTATAGGTTTCCACTTAGTTACAGTCTACAGCCCGTGATAAAGTCAAGGTCTCATTCTGGGGCAAAAAAAAAAATCCAATGCTCAGATTTTGTTTATTTAACCCCCGGTTGCAACTTATTGTACGGACATACTGAAGCAGAAAATTCATTCAATTCATTGGTTGACAGCTCTGTTAACAATTTGAGGTCAAGTGTTGGTTGACCCTATAGACCATGTACATCCTTGTTAGATTTTGCCCTCAATTAATTAGAAACCAAATGCCAAACATTCTAAAATAAGGCACAAAACGAAAACAATTCGACACCAGTTTCAACAAATTAGGAGCATTGGTAAGATTTACCCCAGGATGACTTTGAACCTTAAAAGGGCGATGTACTGGTTAAAGTAAAGGTCAGAACCTAGACAATCTATACTTTTTAATCCTTATATTGAGGCAAATACATTGGTGTACATGTAAACACGTGTACTTGATTCAAATTTACCCGGTAATTAATTTTATTCCCGTATTTACAAAGTTCCCCAATGTGTCCAAGACCTGCAACCTTATTCCCCAAACTTCTAGAATGGGATTTCTAGTTATAACCCTACCACATACACATAGGTGGACTGTCCAACAACAAATATTGCTCTCCAGTTAGTAAACAGCTAGGGAATAGTATTTGAAGTTGGTTCTCCAACTAAAGTATGTGGGCCATATTTTCCAAATTGATTAGGCGTGAGTTCCTGGTGTGGTTTTACGACTTGGATCCATAGGTTCATAAGGTAACCCATGAAAGTAACTTGGTATTTTCGGAGAGCGGAACAAGGAAAGCACTGGTTTACGTCAGGAAACTTGTTTAAAGTTATTTTCATTATCCCGATTTATTACCACGTCGTCGGCCAGAATAGAACAACGCTTAAATGCGTAAATTGCCTTCCTCTTTATCAAACGAGCTAATTCGTTTATAAATGCAAATAAAATAGGCGAAAGCCACATTTTGTTTTAGACCGTCTTTATTATTAAACATATCTGTGTCATAATCGCCAAGCGACCATACTTGAACCTTTGTGTAAATATTGTAAATTACGTTAAATACATTGCCCCTGATACCAATCTCCCAAGCTGTAATCATTAATTTGTCACGCCAAACACTATCAAATAGCTTCTTGAAATCACAAAACGAAAGGCTAATATGTATGTTTCCTTCAGCTTTCATAA
Organism: Ophioderma brevispina; assembly: GCA_023653785.1. Lineage (NCBI taxonomy): Eukaryota > Metazoa > Echinodermata > Ophiuroidea > Amphilepidida > Ophiodermatidae > Ophioderma > Ophioderma brevispina. Next base: position 14,230 of record JAMKCH010017932.1, read on the forward strand.
TAGGATGGAATACTTTTAATGTAAATATGTGATCTTCACATCGCCTATCTGGTCGGAAGCCACCTTGAATCTCTGACAAAATATCATCGTTTCAAGGAAGTTAGATAAATGTGTCCTTATTACTTCCAGTAAAGTTTAGAAAAACCACGAATTGAGGGTGGATCCCTCGATAGTTTTTTAGGTACAGTTTATCCCATTTTTATGAATTGGAACGAATGACCCCCTTATTCCATTATCAGGTTATAGATTCGAGTCCATAAAACGATAAACCATATGAAGAGAGTTGTTGAACTACGGGGACCCCGTTTTTTTAATTAATTCATGTAGTAATATTGTCTAGACCTTGTGAATTTGTATTTTTACTTGTTGAAAAAAAGAGTCCAATGAATCATCAAACTCATATTAATCTGATCAAAAAGAGGTTTGTATTATCATTAGTGTGTCTGTCGGTTAGGCTTAATTTATTTAGAATTTGTTTGTTGCAATAAATTCATCATTCTTTTTACCCGCGTATTCCAGTATTGATAAATGCACTTTTATATTGTTTCTTCAGTACTGCATTCAATTGTGGGATTTTAACATTTAACACATGTGGACCACGAGGATGTATTGTGTTATAACATTGTGTTGCACAATGGAGGAGGGGCTCAGGCGAGTTTTTAGTTGTAATATTCTAAGCTAATCGAATTTTTTACACAGCCTGTTATACTAGCCAAATACTAGTATTTCTAAATTTATCAGTGGCTACTTCCTTGGATTCCACGGACCTTGCTTTCTACAAGAGTAGAAGACACTCTAGGGAGTAGCTAGAAATATTACTTGAATTCTTGGTGCGAGTTAACACTTTATGTGTAGGGGTGGGGGGGGGGGGGGCATGTGGGACCCAGATTTTTGTTTTCCTCGCGCGACCATGGTTTAACGCTAAATTATTTTCCCATAATTTGTTATGTTGATTGCCTAATATCAGTTGCGGATTTTTTGGTGGAAAAAATTCAATCGGCCATGCCTGTTTAACTACTTATATCAAATTAAGCATTTTGATGGCGCAGGCTATTCAAAACTGTTTTCACCTTTAATCGTACTGTAGTAACTTTTTAAATTTTTTATTTCAGCAATGTTTAATATTGCGTTTCTGCTATATTATGAAGCCAAATTTTTATGGGAAAAAGTCGTGCGGGAAAGTGTTTTTCGGCGGGAGAATTTTGTGCGGGTTTTTTGGACCGACTTTGAAGCGGTAAAACCGATTTTTCTTTTTCCCCCCATTTTATGTGGCTCGTGGTTGATGTTACCGCCCATCATGACTAGAAATTTGGGTCAAAAATTCCATTGGCAAGTTGTTTTCAGGGGTGGCGGATCAACATGAGGGCCCCATACACCAACGTGCAGTGCACCAGAACGAATAAAATACGGTCAGAACAATCACATGGACGGTTTTGGCTTTTAATTTGTGTTACAAATAAGCGTATAAACCCTGTTTATTTTCTACACATTCTTTTTTATTTTCTACTTTTTTTTGCAACCCAAATTCTTCCATACTCAGAATTCAATCCATGCATAAGGCATTTTCTGCCTTGCGCCCGCATCTGATCACAGCGAACTTTAGATATTTTCCACCACTCGACTGTACAGGAATCTTATCTTGCGCACGTCTTATATACACACTCACGGCGTTCGCACTAAACCCTGTACTTTGTTTGGCTTTTGACATCTCAGCTCAATAGCATTGTACATGCATGTAGTGTGGCCTGGATTTTATATCATCAATAAATAAAATATTTCCTGCGACAAGGGAAAGAGGCATATTTTCTTTAAAATGTGTATCCGGAGATTCAACCAAAAGGACTGGAGGAGTTGAAGAAAGATGCGAGGTGAGTGAAATACTTGAAGGTTATACAACCTCTTGGCAAGAAGAAATCGCGTGCCCCTTTAATGCATTAACGTAATCGTTGAGTGCAGTTACCGTTTCTATGCACGAACATATTGAGACACTAGAGTGCCTTATATTCGATGTAAATAAATGCGGTATTGGGACCCTGTGAGCCCAGATGTGCAAAGTTAGTATTGGCACGTTTAAGACGATATTACTAGCGGCGTAATTATTGTTGATTGTATTTACAATTTTTCCTTTCCTCTTATCTATTTAGAGATTTGTTTTGATTTCGCAACATGCGTGAAAAACGTTTCGTGTCCGGTCATGTTTTTTGCCATTTCCTGAGTGGGCTTACCGTATGCCGGACTGTCGGTGTGGACTTTACATCCAAACTCGCATCTGCCCTCGAGATCTGGCCGTCTTGTCAACGTGGGGACGTAAATATATCGACAAGCAAATATCCATAAATATATATCGACCTGTCCATAACCATTATGCGCGCCGAGGCTTTCAGCTGCGATCTAGATTAATTTCAGTTTTGAATGATGATACTTTTAAAGTGCGTAAATTACCCTCGTAAATAATTCACCATCTCAAACACTTATAATATTATACCTGGTGGTCATTAATCTGCTTGGGTTATTTGTATGTCCAACCGTACAACAATTCGCCAACAGTAAAATAGCTATCCTTACTGTAGATAGCACACGCTGTTTTTGTTTATATATTTATTTTAAACACGAAAAAGCTAAATATTCAGTCTTATTATGCCATTCAAGTGTGGCATGTTTGAAAGCAATTATGGAATGAATTGTTGATAGCTTAAAGTATTATTAACATTAATGATAGTCTGTAATTCTAGTAGTCATTATTAAAAATAGACTTTCCGGGTCATTGGTCTTTGCGACGTTTTTATTTACATTTTCCTTCTAAATTAATATTACGTCGTATTGACTGATGATGACCTGTATTTCACAGATATCAATAAATCGAAGCGTATATGATTATAGCAATATTTGGTTATTGATACTTTGTTTGAATATTATTGACCCGAAAAATTGTGGCGGCTGACTGTATACATACCATAACTAAACAGTGTTCGATTACAGACCGTTTATCAGGATCATTATAGTTATATGTGAATTTCTGGGGATGTTCATCCATGTGGAATATCAGTCGGGTATATACTATTTTACACCAAAAAGTTTGAGGAAGGAAATCTTATATTTCGCGTTGGAATTCATACTGGCTCTGTCACAAAGGGCTTGTTTTTGTTGCATGCGTTGAAATGGTTATTAAAAGCTAAGACGATATGTTACACTCGTTAATACTTTATTAATTTGAGGTACAGTGCGAGCGTGTAGTACTTAATGCCTCAATCCCGTGCAATTGCTCTTTTTCTGTTTGACGATGTGTCCAAAAGGTATGAGTACATTTCGCTTGTGAGTCAATAAAGTCGTAATGGACAGTTTGAGTCCACTTGATGTTTTAAATACAGGTTAAACACACCATTCAAGCTTGTCATGTCAGCCTCAAATAACGAAATACATACATACATACATACATACATACCATAATACATACAAGACATAAAGTACAGACTACATAAATACATACATACATGTAAATACATTACATGACATACACATACAACATACATTCCATAATAACATACGTATACCTACATACAAACACACATACATTACATATATACATACACAACATAATTGGGGACAGAGAAACTACATATATATATTAACACCTCCTGGTTTTTTTTAAACATGCCGGTTGCCAAATTGACAATACTGGTGTTTAATTTAACACCCTCCTGAAATCAATACAGGATAGCACCCTCTGGTGTTAATTACAACCAAACTTGGTAAGTTTGGTGTTAAACATTTATATTTGTAACGTTTCCATTTTTAGTATGAAAATGCCTTTATTTGGTTTTGTTGCTTCTATTGTACCTGCTTACCTCTAAGCAATTTCATAAGCAGATCACCCCAGTTTTACAGGGTACTGCAAAAACCATTAAGATTGTGGTCACAAAAATGACAATTCTTTATCAAATAATATATAAAATTATGTCGGAAAGGGGGGGGGATTAAAAAAAATAGCATACACACAAATTATATACACATGATTGTAAACAATCTAATCGGTTTTACTTCTTAAAATGCTTCCAAAGGTTTTCAAGCAAACAAAAGACTCGTAGAAAATACGGTGATTGGGAATATAGATACGCCACAAATCGGCGGCGGCTAATTGTTACTTTTATTAGAAAGATCAAATCTCTCTGGCAAGCATGACAGGGCCAATGGGAAAAGATGTCATTTGTTATTGAAACAATAAAGTGTGAAATTAACAATTGGTTACTTAATTATTTCAGAATTTCAAAACTTCCATTACGAGTTTTTTTTTACTCTCTTAATAAAACCTTTGAAACACAATCAAGTACAGGACAATTTTCATCGTAGAAATATTTACTCAGATCCTTATAATTGAAGTTGAATTTATTTTTTGATAGATAAAACCTGCTATCCATTTTTCAGACCAAGTTAGAACCTGTTTTATCCAAAGAGTCGGGTTATTGTAACATTTTGGCCCCGCAAGGTTTAGCTGGGTATTCAAACCCTAATCTTCTATGTGGATGTTCCGCGAATACAAAATTTGGTGATATTGCGAGAGAGGGAAAAAATCTGAATAAACGTATGCGTTGAACTTCATATAGCTTCATTGGGATTATACCCCAAGTAATCACAGGTTCTGGTAGGACTTGAAAAATTTAACGCCACTATGTGACATGCATGATTAATCATTTTCTACATCGATGTGTCTATTTCTGGTTCACCGTTGTGAGGGGGAGAACAATTCAAGATGATATTGATATTATAAACACTCTTAATTCGCGCATCATTAAGCTGAACCCATTCCTTTAGACTGTATTAACTAAAATGTAAAGGCTAAATAATCTTATTTTAATTTGTGCAAATCCAATACACATAGTGGGGAAAAGATGAGTGGTTTCTGAGCGATATCGGTTTATCGGCATATTTTAAGAACGGTCTTGCAAGACATGACTTTGCGATTTTTAACGGACGAATGGTCTCAAAACCAGGCTTAAAGGACATGTCTGGGATTACGTCTTGAGGCAAGACACTGGTCGTATTTGACGATATGTTAAATGCAAAATCCGATATTAAAGACCACGGTTCTTGCACTGAACAGTCAGGTCCGCGGGCGGGGGGGGGGGGGGGGGGGGGGGGGGAGGGGCGGGGGGAGGCAAATTGACACACAAATGGGAAAAAGTAAACTTTTTGCCGAATTTTATAGATATAGGTCCCACAATGTTAGGAAAACAAAATTACCAAAAGTCTACTTTTTTGGCGACAAATGTTCCAAAAGTCTCCAAAAGGACCATTTAAGGGGGGGGGGGGGGGTACTCACTTTTACCCAACAAGGTCCACTTTTTCGAAGTCCTTCCCAGCCCCCCCCCCCCCCCCCCCCCCCACAAATCCAAGCGTACGCGTCCCCGGTGAACAGTAAGCAAATAGCCAGACCGAGAGACAAAACCGAGGGGGCAGCGGGAAAGAGAGGGCTTTAAAGAGAGAAATAGAGAAATAGAATTGCAAAGAGAGAAGTAAGAGAAAGAGAAGAAGAGACGAGAGAGAGAGAGAGAGATATAGAAAGAACTTAAAGGTCGTTATCTCTATAAAAGAAAGCGGATCATATGGACATAGTAGTGCACATGTTAAGAGTAAGAGAAATGTTATTCTTAACGCGGTGAGCCAGACATAGCGATGCAATAATTTGTATGTAGAAAAAAGAAAAATATGATCAAGGAAGAAGAGAAATTGAAGTTGGTTGATATGAAACTAACGGATGAGGAAATCGGGTAATGGGTTTAAAGAAGAATCAGTTTCTTGAAGAATAATTAATCTAGGAAACAAATGACGGAGCAAAGGACATAAAATAATCATATCTCCACGCAAAAACAATATGAGACATGCCGAATGCATTTGCCACCGGATAAAATTACTTTCAATCCATAGGATTGTACGGGTAGATTCGAAAGAGGCGCTCTGTCCATTCTATTTACCTTAACATGAGCCAATCATTTCCTTGCCATGCCATTTTCGTAACGTTTTCGAAATTTTTGTTTTCCTCCAATTTTGAATGTATAATATCCAACAAACAAACTAGTGCATTTAAGAAAGTTTAAAAAGGAAACGGTCGTTCTGTTCGTTGTCATGAAGAAAAACGCGGAGGGTGCAATGAACCCGCACACACCATTCCCATTCCTTGGCGAGATATATTAGTGTTGAAAACTACTATAATTTGAGAGGATCATTCAAAAAATAAGTCCCACCACTTTGTTCTTACGCAATGATTTGCCACGGGTTCTTAGCTGGTGGCGGATCAAGACTTTACCGAACCTCATGCCAACAGACGCCACCAAAACCGGGCCGGTATTAAAGAATCGAAATGTAAGGAAGCTCAGAAAAAGTGATTGTCAAACCCCACCACCCTTATGTATTCATTAAAAAACTCGTAAGCGTACACGTAATAAGAGCTGATTTACGGTATAGCACATTTCAAACCAATTTGACGTTGACAGAGTTATACGTACGGTGAATTGAATCGTCTTCCGAACGTAAACAGAGCTAATCCATTATCCGCACTCTGACAGTCTGATGATACAAAATACGATTTTATCATTTTACACGCTGACACGGACACTGAAAATACAACACGAAGCCAAGTATTTTGTGCTGTCCTTAAATGTCAAAAGATTTAACGAGCATTATCACTATTCCTAGTTCGATAGTAAAGGTACTATTTAAAATGTTTCCCTACAATGAATGCGTTCCGAAGGCGTTAATGTCACAAACGGCCTGGGAGTACGGCGAGCAGGAGTACTTGTACTTCCGCTTCTTCTTCGACATCCTGATGGTACATAGTGAATCATACTTGTATGGCCGCTAGGCAGATGTCTTATTTTTCCCTTCCTTGAGGCGGCATGGCCAGGGTTACTGAATATACATTGGAGTTCATCAAACATGGAAACAGACAATAATGTTGTTTACCTTTGTGCATGGAAGATTGGTATACGTCCCATTTTTAATTACTGTGAAAACGGCTGGTGTCGGGTGGAAGTTGTATAATAAATTGCACTGCAATTGTACATGTATCTGCTTGAGTGAAATACAATATGTAACAGATAGTTGAGATGTACTATATACAATGAGTTCGCGATTTATAGCCATTGCTTGATGGATTAATGGGTACTAGTATAAGGAAAGGACAATAAACTTGATAGGGTGGTAGGGTAAAACGGGGTAATATGGACCCTTAAAGGAATTCCCAATTTTTCAAAAATACTATTTCGATCTATACATAAGATATACATTTAGCCTATAGCTAAGTCTGGGTAAGCAGACATCCATACATCTCCAACCAAGCAAAAGATATTTCTGATTGTTTTCTTCAAAGGTCCACATTGCCCCAAGCGTGGGGCAATATGGACCCTGTTATTTTCTATGGAGTGGGATATGTACCGCATTTTAGTAGTAACTTTATGTCCGCGTTTATCATATAATTTGAATATTTATATCTTATCCATTGGTTGATGATCCATCGTTTTTATACATAATGTGTTTCAGGCAATGTGGTTTAAGTATATAGGTCCATATTGCCCTAATTTACTGTGGCCATATTGCTCGCAGATGGACACAAATGCAGTATCATGCTGTATCAAAAGTACACACGAGATACAGGGTGGTAAAAAAAAGTTTACACTTTTTTGTCTTAACATTTCTCATAGGTGGGTGGACATATCAAATTCGTTTGAAGATATTTATTAACTACAATATCCTGTTAGAACCTGTTGAAAATGACGTTAAAAACAGAGCTCAAATAACAAAATAGAACAAAATTAGAACAAAATTAATCAAGTTGTTGAAAATTTTAAACAAACACTGTTTACCCTGGTCATCGCTCAACCTTGTTTAAAAATTAAGCAACTTGTTTAAAATTTAAGTAACTACTCAAGTAACAAACTACTGACCA
>JAMKCH010017933.1:0-22763 GCA_023653785.1 Ophioderma brevispina
TCAAAAGTTACAGCTGCAGATAGAAGTGAAGTACCCCATGTGAAAGGACCGAAAGTTACACCGACTATACAGTAAACTCAAAGAGTAATCTTGGATTTACGTGCAGCTTGGTATTTGCAGCATTATTCCTCCATAATTAAACATTTGAAATACATGGTCAGGCGAAACACGAGGACGTAACCAGTCTGTGGGTCAGGGGGGCGGAGGGGGCAAGGGGCGGGATTCCCCATTCAAAATCTTTTCCCCCTTGGCCAGAGATCAGGAAAAGTAATAAATTTATAGTATTGACAGATTACAGTGTTCGCCCTTTGCAAAACGTTGTTTTTAGTGATGTCTCAAAGTTAAATGGTTCCCCATTCGCTGGCCCCCTCCCCAAATGGAAAGGTCTGGTACATCGTTTGGTAAGACGAAAATAAAACCCAAACACCAAAATAATATTTATGAAATCAATATTTAGACTTGAAAAGCAACAACTTGCAGGCATTCTTTTCAACTTGCTTGTATTTCCATTGTAGTCAAAACTGGCAAAATATAGGGTCTGGATACGAAAATTAAAGCTTAATTTTTTCCCATTTTAAATATATCCTGGTAATTTCAATTAAATCTTAAAAGTATTCAGCATTATCATTCAACACATGTCCTGCGTAGCAATTGATACGGCGCCAAAGAATCAACCAGTTTATTTTGAAGCCTCACGCTGCGTAGTAATGAATATAGTGATGAGGCTCGTGTGGGGGACAGTAGTGTGAAATTGTTTGTGATCAGAAAGGATACCTTCACAACATAACTGTAGCCTTTGATTGGCTTGATCGATTTTAAAAATTAAAATATTTTTAAAGCTGAACGTAAACAGGGGACTATCAAACACATGAATTAATTGGTAAATTTCGTTAATGTTTACTTCATAAAAAATTTCTCATTGGTTGTACTGTTGTCGGATCACCTGTATTTGCTACCCCATAGCCAGGTAACTAACACTCTTCCAATCGTTTATAGTCAGCTTCTCAGACATAAACAGAGTGGGAAGGTGTCACTTTATGTTTGATGTGGTTTCTAGACTAGAATTTTCAGGGAACACAATCCAAGCGGCAGTTTGTTTGAAAAAAAGTGCCCAAAGTGCTTTTTCGGGGGCGCTTCCATTTTGGGGGTCAAAATAATTTTCAGTATCCCGTGGCCAATTGTTGTTGTAATTTTGGTGTGCATTATATGTTTTCAGCCATGACAAATCGATTGCAATCATTTTCAAAATCCAAAATGGCTGCCATATGCCAGAAACTCCAAAATGGCGCCCAAAATGACACTTTCTAACTAAATGAGAATACGACACTGTGTAATACCGTTCTAGTTGATTTTAGTGTCATATTAGAGTTGTGTTGGGTACAAAGAAACATTGTTGGCGTTTTCAAAATTCAAAATGGCCGTTCAAATACAAGGAAAATTCAAAATGGCTGCAATTAAAAAAAGAAAAAAATTGGCCAAAGTATAGTTAAGGCATAATATACATCCAATCGCTAGAACTTAAGTGTATGTTTTTATCACTCTAGATACTTTTGACCTACCAGCAATGCACAGTTTTTTTAATATAAAAATGGGGCCTGCCGTGTTACACAAAATTCAATGGCGTCCAAAATGTCACTTTTTTGACCAAATGATCAATTTCACGGTTGCAGCAGTTGCCTCAATGGATTATGCTTGCCTCGGCAGTTGTACAGGTGAGCCGCCGTGGGGAGGGAACACTCGCATATGAAATGGATATGGGTGTAAGGCTGACGCCTCCAAACCCAGGGGCAGTCAGTGACAGATGACGTGCAAACAAAGGGAGAACATCCAAATTGCACCAAAAATAGGGTTTTTTGGTTTTACTAAAATTTCCCAAAAAATGGTTTTGTCTGGGGCTGAAAGTTTTGCAAAATCTTCTAAAAATTGGGATCTTTGGGGGAAAGTGGTAAGATTTGCCAAAAAAAATGGGGTCTTTGGGTGAACCTTTTTAAATGGAGTATTTTGGTGAAACCTTTTTAAAATGGGGTCTTAGGGTGAACCACGATGCGAAAATGTTGGGTCTTGGGAGCCTTACATAGGCCTAAGCGTTACCGCCAAGTGGGAGTGATGACCCCTCCCATACAAGGTGTGGCCTCACAGATATTTAAAACATGCTTTTTATATCAGAACATAAAATGATTTTACACGGATGTATTTCTTGTTTCCTATATCTATATAAGCCAAACATATATCCTCAATATCATGACCATTCCTGTCCTCAGCCTCCCACCACCTCCCCGTTAAAAAGACCCCTGCCGTCTATAATCTGCGTCCCATAACCCTATATAGGATAGGAACGCGTCTGCCAAATACAGTGGAAGCTACAATAGGGGGTTGTTTGCTCATTTTAAATGCCGAGAGTCTGAAAGAAGCAGTATAGTACCATTTTAAAGGTATTTTGGTGGGACACGGCAGGGATTCAAACCCGCGACCCTCTGATGTGAGCAAACCGCTCAATAGGCCAACAAGTCGGTTAACGACCTACCTAACAAGTGAGATTTTCATATCACCTGAACCGTGGGCCTAAGTATAGCATGTATGCTCTTCCTTCTTTCAACAAGGTAGGATTATTTTTAATTAAAAAGAAAAATTGGAAATTTTGTATTTTATGTCAGTAAACAGACAGAAAATACAACCATGGCGGCCTATGGGCCAGCATGATGGCCAAACATTTACTCATGAAATAGTGCTTTGTGGGGATTTAAAAAAAAAAAATGGGTCTTCGATGACAGTGTAAAAAATTGCCAAAATACTGAGTCTTTGGGTGAACGTGTGAACTTGCTTTTTAATGGGATCTTTGGTGACAACGATGCTGGAAATGTGGGTCTTAAGAACCTTCTTAGTACAAAGAGTACATAAATGATTGCATTGGGTATTTCATATTCTCAATATTATTCGAGGTCAGCTATTTTGACACATATGTGAGAAAAAAAATTCTTGAAATTATGGCCACTTTTGACAGGGAATTCCCTTTGTTTTGATAGGGGCCAACAAACAGGTCACTTATGTTACTATTGAACAAGGTGGAAAGGGGTATATGGTGTATAAATCCACTGACATTGTTTGGCAATAGGTTCTGACAAATTAGATTGAAAATGAGGAAAATGGTGGTTTGTTATATGTCATTTACGGGTGAGAAAAACAGATCGGTTGTCATGAAAATTGATATGACAGCGATGAAGAATGCTGTGAAGTTTAGTTATTAGGGTCGGAATTTCAAATAAAAAACAATTTGTTGCAAAGCTATGATGTCACAAGCACTAGACATTTTATAAGCTTTGTGTCCAGGTTTACGGTTGGGTGAATGATGAAAATGGCTTGAAAATGGTTTGATTTGATCATTACGGATAGTCTTGTACTATTTCAAGTTACCCTTCAAATACATAATTGCTTCTGATCCGTGGAAAGCCCTAAAAGGGCTATTGATAGCCCAAGCACCATGGTTCAAGTAACTAGCCGACAATGGTAAGGAACCCTCTATTGTGGAAACCCTAAGTAATTGAATCTGTGAAGCGAGATAGCTGTTGCAGGTCCATGATATATACTACCTATAATGGCTAGGGAAAATTAGAAATTATTTGTTAGGTTTTTGGCCCAAAAAGTCGGAAAATATATATTGTTAGAGATATCAAAACTTCAAATGCATCATCCAATGAAAAATTAATTTAGCAAATTAGATTTATGTGCAATGTGTGTTTTCTAATCTCTTGATCGTTATTGCTGTATGTGATAACATTACTAAATGTAATTTTGTTGTTCTAGACATTGCGGAAAAGATTATTTCTAAAATTTCGGTTCTTCTGACAGAGTTTTGATGTTCTGAGCAAATCGATGAACCATAGGCTACTGTGCGTAAATTTTGTTCGTTTAAGGACCAGGAAAATACAAAATTGCCAATTTCTTCCAGAGTAGATTGAATTTGGCACGTACGATAAGCCACAAATACTAGTACCTATTGTGATAAGGAAAATATTAACTTTAAGTTGGTAACCGACGTGTTGCCTAGTGGTTAGAGCGTTGGCCTCACAGTCGGGAGGTCGCGGTTTGAATCACGGCCGGGTGTTATACCAAACGACTTCAAACTGCTACCTACTGCCTTGGAGTAGGGAGACTAACCCCAACTGTAGCTTCCCTGTATTTGACAGACGCATTTTTTTTTTTTGCCTAGGGTTAGGAAACGGAGGATGATAGCGCCGGCCTACTATGCCCGGCCGTGCGGAAGGACTTCTCTTTACGGGCTCGCCGGCCTATGCTCCATTCGGTGCGGAAGTGTCTGGTGTGGGGCACTCTGCGTATGGAGAGATATCGTGCTGCCGGGCCACCTTAAATCAGAGGGAGTTTATTAAGGGCAAGGTCCGGCCTCTTAAAACAGGTCTACTTAAGGAGCTTAAGAGAGTGGCCTTGGGGGGGGGGCTTGGCCGTCAACGAAGTAGCATTATTGGTATTTGAACCCTGGTGCAGGCATCTCCACCTGGAGTGACTCCTCAATGGGCTGCTGAATGGCGATGCCTCCAACAGATGAGAACCAGAATTGGCCGATCTAGTGTTTCCTTGGCAGAAGGGGGCTACCTGGGAAGCAGATCAGGACGCTACCTTGGTTGTGGAACAGCACCACAGGCAATGGAACATCTATTGGTCTGCCCACTGCTGGACAACAAGGCAAAAACAAGGACATTGCGGACCTTCCGCAGAAGTTGTACCCATCTCTAGCTGGATCATTTTGAGAAAAAAAAAAAAAAAACAACAACCACAGTGTTAGGACATGATTAAGGAAGACCGAAAGACCCCAATTTTTTGGAAAATTTGATAAATTTTTTAATTTTATGGAATTTTTTAGATGATTTTGCAAAACTTTACCCACAGAGACACCATTTTTGGGAAAATTTTTAGCAAAATGTCACCAAAAACCCTTATTTGTGGCAAATGGATGTTCTCTCACCCAAAGCCCATGTTTCACCCAGAACCATTTTTGGGAACTTTAGTAAAACCAAAAACCCTATTTGGTCCAATCTTGGATGTCTCTCCCTTGTTGCACGTCCTCGGTCACTGAAATGCCCCTGGCGTTTGGAAGCGTCAGCCTTACACCATATCCCATTTAATATGTGAGTGTTCCCCAAGGCCACCGGGGGCCAAACGAAGGACACGTACTGGGGGTCTAACTATTAATTGTGCTACAACTGCCGAGGGCATCTTAATAATCAATCTGCAACTGCATAACCGTGAGAATGATCATAGAATGGTCAAAAAGTGACATTTTGGATTCCATTTTGAATTTTGAGGTACGGCGCCGCGAACCATTTTGGATATGCAAAAACTGTTGCAAATTTGGCTAGTATATGTCAAGAAATACTAAGGATAGAACAAATACACTTAGTTCAAACGATTGGTGGTAATTATACTTTGGCCAAATTATGGCTTGTTTCCTAGCAACATATTCGTTGTACCCAAATACATCTAAATTGACAACACAAAATCACTAGAAAACATCAGTGTCATATTCTCATTTATTTCTTTAGTTCTTTTTCTTTCTTTCTGTGTAATTTTTGGGGGCGCCATTATTTTGAATTTTCCTTTTCACTATGGCAGTCCATTTTGGGATTTTGAAAATGATTGTAATCGATTTGTCATGGCTGAAAACTAGAAATACACACCAAAATTACAACAATTGGCCACGGAATACTTAAAAACTAATTTTCGACCCCCGAAAATGGGAGTACCCCGCCCCCCCCTGAAAAGCACTTTGGGCACCTTTTTTTTCAAACACGGCGGTGATTCGTGTTCCCCGGAAATTTTAGTCTAGAAAACCACTTCAAACCTAAAGTGAACACCCTTTCCCATCTGTTTATGTCTGAGAGGCTGACTAATAGCTTGCAATCTCAGGTTTACTTCCATCTATCTCCTCACATAGGGTTCGTGCGTTTCGCGAAAGCAGTCGTAAGCCTGACGTAGCCCTAGTTACGACGTAAGTTACAACTAAGGTTTTTTACCGTTCGTGAAACTTCACTTAGTCTAACGTGTGTCCCTACGAGTAAGCCGATTTTACGATTAAAACTACGTTGGTCATGAGTACAACGTAGCACACTCGTACTAGTGTGTGGGAAGTGAACAAATCAGTCCGGTGTTCCCATTCCATCCCTCTTGTTAGCAATTCTATTCATGGCATAGCATTATATTTCCAAAAAAGAAGGGAGAGGCAGTCCTAAACGCATAATAAGATATTTATAGCAACTGTTCTTTTCAATGATAGTCCATTTATTCATTATACAGTCAGGTTGGCTGAAGCATTGTAATTGCGCGGTGAAGGAACGACATCGGGCACATCTGTATACATTAGTGAACCAAAAATTTATATTCAAAAATCATTGTTTTCTGTAAGATGTCATTCCATCACACAGATTGGTCCTTATCCATGTCACGGCACGAAAAGTAATGCAAAGAAAGATGGAAAGGAAAACCAAAAAAGAAAGAAAGAAAGAAAGTAAAAAAAAAGAATGAAAGAAAAGAAAGAGGTATACAGATAGCATTACCTCTGATAGTTAGTTCAATTAAAGGCTGACTGGAGACGATTTCCCGAGAATGGCTGTCCTAATTTTCTAATAAATCGTAATTTTTCCATGACAAAATGTTGTCCATGCATACTAATCACTGGTATGAATTGCTAAGCTAAATCTCAATATGTAATAAAATTCCACATCCGGAATGTTGTATACAGTAGGGCCTCTATCCTATGGTACTGTTATATACAAAATATTACTAACATCACTACGGTCATATCAATCTTGTGTTGGAATTGAGTGTTTTAGTGATTACTTAATACACAAAACACATTCAGTCAATATTGGAGTCAGCTTGAAAAAGTGCACCAATTTTTCGTCATCTATTGACTCGTCCGGGAGTTTTCGAATTCTGTTACAAAAATCAGGCAAGGTCTTCGCTAAGTAATTGTGTGTCTTCTCAATTGTTAAAATTATACCTTTTCCTGGCTGGCGAGCTGCAGACATTTACCTGCCGGTCATTTCATTCATGTCTTGTTTTCGTTTATTGGATATAGGGCCTATATTACTTTCATTTTTTAAATAAAAATTATTTTGTTTGTCTTTCCAACCCTATATAAGAATGACTCATAATGTGGAAAAATAGCCGCCATCTTGGTTTCAGCCCATTTTCTTTTGCAGGTGTAGGCCTATCTAATACCTATCGAAAGTACACAGCTATAATAAAAAGCCATTAACGCGGTTTCATAAACAAGGAGGAAATTCTAATATGCGAGGGGTAGTCGAGTAATTAACCCGGGGTCAATAAGTCTGCACGAACCCCAAAACACACGTATGCTTCTCTAAAATCCATTAATCGATATGACTAGAACGGCAGTCAACACCGACTCGTACCTACTTGCACCCACGAATCAACCCAAATAGAGACGCGATAATAATGATCTCAAGTTATGCGAAAAGGTATTCCAGACGTCTAACGTCTATTGTTCGCGAACGCACGTAAGTCCCAACTTGTAGAAAATCGTAACGAGCGCTCAGCAAAAAGTTAGTATATATACTTACGATTCAAGGTTCGCGGACGAAACCCATTAGTCCCACACCAACATAAGTACCAGCTCATAACAAATGCCACAGCGAATAACTAACGATAACCCCAGGTTGGTGATTGGTAAAGTTATCTGGTGACTGTTTTTAGAACAGATAATACATTTTGAATTACTCAACCAGTGATGTTGTCCCATTAAACAGCGAAATATACCTTTCCGGATAGCCAGGCCAATTGATCTCCCTTTAACTTGTGTAATCAATATACATCACTTCCAAGATACAACGTTTTGGGTCATCTGCAATTGTGTAGTCATAGAAGGATAGCTGTGGAATTGAGTCTGTGTAGGGTCATAATTCGTGGTTTAGTGGGTGTTTGGGTCTGTTGTTAAACATTGCTAGGCCAAGCATAATGCCAGCTGTTTCCACATGTACTTAACACATCTTCATGCCACGTGGGTGTTAGTGGTCCTCAGATAGTCCCCACAGTGACTCTTCAAGAGTGGGGTCAGGAATGAGAGGTCCTTATGGTTATGGTCCAGAATGGTCAGAATTACGAAGTTGCTGGGTTTTTGCACTTAAGTGTTGATATTATTTGTGGACACACACATGGACGCAGGGGTCTTGGGTAGTGTGTCCTTTGTCCTCATTCAACACATGATAGCAGGCGAACAGGTGTCCAGTAAATGCTGTTGGTACTTCTGAACAACCAGCCTATTTCTTGATATATTGGAAAGTTATAATATTAAAGAAAAAACTAGGTTTTTCAAAACACCAAATATTAATTTTGCTTTTTTTCTAATTTGAACAGCATTGCATTCCCATCAATACAATCTTCAATTCAGACCTATCCTAGCACCTAATTCAGTGGACCATCGGCTGGTTGGCAGAGGACGTCGGATGGTTCCGTTATCACTTTTGATAAAAAAAAAGGAAAAAGAAAAAAAAAAAAGAGAGAGAAGGGAAGAGAGAAATGAACATGGTGATTTTTTTCGGTTTATAATTCTCTTTAAGTCCATTTCTTCGTCTCCACAAAATTGCTAACGTAGGCCTACGGTCTCCAATCTCGTTTCTGAACTTTATACCTCTAATAATACAATAATTTTTATTAGTCCTATTAAATTCCTGTACAAATTATGATCTCCAATACGAAAATTGCTGGCTTAAGGGGGCTTCGCCCCCTTATACCCCACCAGGGGCCCTACCCTGAGCCCCGCTGGGGGTAACAGCCCCAGACCCCGTCATCCGTAACACCTTTATTTGTGTTTCCGACGCCACTGGCTGTTTTGGTACGGAGTACACTAAGAACCTTTAGCCACCTGCGAACGGGAATCGACCTCTAGGGGAAGTTTTATGTTTAACTGGACTGCTTCGATTCGGGGACAAGTTTGCCTATTGTATTCCTGTACTTTAGCAACATTGTATATGTTTCATTCAAGCGTACTTGGCCTCAATAGCCAATTCCCAAATTATGCTACTAGGATTATCTCTTTATAGTGTCAAAGCTCACTAGCTAATGGGCCCCTTCTTCAATGGCACACTGGTACCTTCGCTTTTGTTACAATTGCACTCCACTCTTTTGGCACAATGCTCGGCAATTTGCCAATTCCGAGTTTTTAGGACCTGCTTTGTCTGTGGTTGTGGTGCATACTTGATTTTCCTGATGGTTTTCACCATGATGAGCTTCTCCAACCCTAGCAAGCACTAATTGAATGATATACTTGTTCATACAAGACCATGACCTAGTGTAGGTCATACGTTAACTGCCTAGCTTGACAGATACACAGTGCTATGTATTTGGATTTGGATTGTACATCTTACAATGTCGCCCAATCTGCTCATTTCAAAATGTCACAGAGCTATGGTGTAGAATCTGATGTTTACTGTATCATAATAGTTAGGGCTTCTGCTCACTGTTGTTTGTCTATGTTGACTACTGAGGTACCAATTGAGGGTACTGTGGCATTGAAGTAATTTATTACTTAAAATATACTTCTCCCGGCATCCTCAGGGATTCCTTTGCATTAATCAGTTAATCAATACCCCTTTAACCTCATCTTTGGGGCCAATTTGGGCGAGCGGGTCAGCGCTAGGTGCCTTCTCTAAGGCCCCTCTCGCTTCCCACCTGGTGGGTTGGAAAAGTAATTCTGCTCCGCTTCAATTTGCGTTGTGGCATCAGATTCCAACAGGGTTGAGGCAGTGGGAAGTTAGTTGCTTCCCCGTTCGGGCAAATGGGTTCTTCGAATTCTAGCCTGCACTTGGTTGCAGGAGAGATGGGGGTTGGTTTTGGGGTTTTACGTATCACCTCTCATTCACGAGAGACAATGCGCAGAACAAAAAGGGAAAGTAGGTTTCAAACTGTTTTTATTGTTCAAGCGATGGATGTCCTAGTGCAATGCCACCTATCTGGCTAATTATTGCCACTCTATATCTGGATATCCTACTCTGTCTGGCACTCCCATGTATGGCACCATGTTTGGCGCCCTCAGTTGACCTATTAGGGATTTGGGCTGTCTGTGAACATGTTTTTCAGCCTGTACACACCAAAGGGGAAACTGTTCCCACCCACCACTTCCCTGGTGTTGCACGTATTTCTTCATTTTCTCTCCCTTGGAAGGAAAGCATTGCTTAGGGGGGCGAGTGGGTCAGCGCTAGGTGCCTTCTCTTAGGCCCCTTCTCGCTGCCCACCTGGTTGGGTTTGGAAGTCATTCTGCTCCGCGTCAATTGGCGTTGTTGCATCAGATTCCCAACCAGGGTTGAGACAGTTGCTTTCCCCGTTCGGGCAAATTGGTTCTCTTATCTCGCCTGGTGCAGGAGAGATTTGTGGGTTGGTTTTGGGGTTTTACGTATCCCCTCTTCATTCACGATAGACAATGCGCAGAGCAATAACACGGAAGTATTTAAACTGTATTAAACCTTAGAATGCTTTATTTATTTTTGCTGGTTCTAAAGTTGTGCCTTTTTAATAAATAATACTCGAAAAAAAAAACCGTTCTGTGGTTAATATGTAGTACTGACACCCTAGATAGGGATAAACCCAACCCGATAATCAAAATAGAACACAGGCGGTGCGGGAAATACACTCCTAATGGTATGTCCCTGAAATGGTTCCCTGGTATACATCTTGTCACATCCTGGCTTGATGCGGGTGCTTTGGGCGATCACATCGGGCCTACCTCTCAAGGCCAGCGTGTAGTAGCGTGCGCAGGGTCTTTTGAGTGGGGTCACAGAAATTATGTTTTCCCCCGAA
Organism: Ophioderma brevispina; assembly: GCA_023653785.1. NCBI lineage: Eukaryota > Metazoa > Echinodermata > Ophiuroidea > Amphilepidida > Ophiodermatidae > Ophioderma > Ophioderma brevispina. Next base: position 10,828 of record JAMKCH010017933.1, read on the forward strand.
TGGACGGTTAATAAGCGTTTAAAGCAAATGCTGACCTTAATGTAGACTTTAGTAATAACATGACTCTCATGAATGGATCATTTTCCCCGACTGGCAACCAAACTTGGGGAACGTGCCACGCCACCGCCAGGGCAATGCCTCTCTTTGGTTATATTGTAAATATAAGACGAAAGAGAGGTATTGCGCTGTCCTTGAAACAAGCCAGGGACGTGACCGTCACGAAACCCAATTAACACCCGCATCAGGCCAGGATGTGACAATTACAGAAAGGTTTATACAACTTCTATTAAACAGGCCTCTCCGGAATACTATTGTTTTGGTCTTACAAAGCTACCACTAATATCAAGTTATTCTTACGCAACAATCTAGTGTATGGCCTACAGATAATTATCAGTAACTGGGTCATACTACTGAAAAGAAGTACATAATCCAATTACCATTTAACAAGACAATAAAATTTCTGCCATGTCAGACATGTCATAACTGTGGTGTTTGCAAGAAAAGGAAGTTCCAGGCAACCATTGCACAAACGATCTTCTTTACAACATCGTCTTCTTTACAACATAGATCACACGACAAGCATCATGCATGGTGTGACGTCGTAATTATCAAGTCGTGGCTCCCTTTTTTGGTGGTTTGAGGATTCTTTAGCGTGTGTATCGCAATGGAGAAGCGGTGCCCGGCGGTAAACCTAGACTCCTTCATAAATATAGTTGAGTGTCCGTTAAAAGTGTGTTCGTGCATTGTAAAAGTAACTTTCAATGTAATAATTTCTTAAAGGGATTAGCAGCGATAATGCGAGAGAATTGATAAAATGTGGAAATGCATTTTTTTAACTTATAAATCTGGGATATGTGTGTACAATTTCTTATAACTGCTTTAATGTAGAAAGAAACCACCAAATAGTAAAAAAAATGTACTTGAGGAAATTTGTCATACCATCTCCCGCAAATAGACATACAACGATGCCGTCTCAAAATCTACACCAAACCAGCTGATTGCGATTTACACCAGTACAGAATAAACAAAGATCAATAATGATTGTGTTTGAGGTCAAACTGTATTGATCATAGTGCACAATATCACGCTGAAAATCTGTGATATTCACCGGGATAGGTTTTTTTTTTATCTCAAGTTGGAATTTTCATACGCACGTATATACAGAATCAGACAAAAAGTACTGCCTTGTCTTTAATACACGGATTTCAAGCCAACCACTTGCAGTTTATGTTCGCATATCCAGGCCAATAACAAAAATGTAACAATATGAATGTTTATGATTTTTTGATGTTTCGGATTAGCAAATCGCTGCTAATCCCTTTAATTAAAAATCGGTAAATTGCAAGCGATAGCAATCCTAAATAGTTAACGTATCTTTTAAACTTAAATGTGCTTGTTCCGATCGTCTCTTGAACGCCCTGAATTTTGATATCAGATGAAATGCCGCACTATTTTCATTGTTGTGATTTTAGCCTGCAAATCCATTTCTTTCCCAAGATAGAGGCAAACAAACTGTCATTTTAATAATTAATCCTCGTCTACCGAAGGGGTGGTTACCACCCGTTCAGATTTTGTTTTGCCTTGCTAAAACCCACTTCTTTGGTGCAAAGTTATTTAAAGTAATTGCCAAATGATATTTTACGCTCCTTTTCATGCAAAAACAAACATCCACCAGGGTATAGGTAAGATACAGGGTGATCCCAAAGTGATGGATAAGGGTAACCACCCCCCGGGAGAGAAGTACCAACATACCTAGTACGACACAGGAATATCAGAGACACTTGATTTAGTACCAATGGATAACTATGGTCCTCTTCTTTCCACTGAAACCAGAATGAGTACCAACATGCCTAGCATTACATCAGAATGACGTTATAAAGTTCGCATGTCAGCAAAACAATCAATTTCATAGTACAGAGTGTATGAAAATTAGGAATGGCCGATTTTCACGCGGTTTTTTTTTTTTTTTGGCTCTATCTACTTGATGTGAAATGACTAGTTTCATATAATCAACTGATCAAGAGTGTTTTTGCGCTATAATATTTTTTGAGTCAGCAAAGTTGCGAAATACCAGTTTCCCAACTTTAGCCAGTATTTGCATACTTTCCTTAAATTATGATGTCATAATGGGAATGTGTGTTCTTATTTTGTTACCAATGGAAAGAAGAAACTCTCAGCTATCCATATTTATGGGAATGAGATGTTCAGTAACAAAAATCATAATAGGGGCGTCGCAAAATGTTACAAAAATGGCTCAGGTAGACGAAAATATTAGCACAGTAGTGACCCGGAGTAGTGAACAGGGCGATGCAATGTACGATATCGTGTCTGCTATCAAAAACCCAAGTTTGTTTCCCACGATACATGGTGGTGAGGATATGCAAGTGCCAGTCTCTCATATCAAATACAAAAACATGAAATTTTTTTTTTAATTGGGGGGGGGGAAATTACAAATAAAAAAGACGAAAAGTCTACAAAGTTGGGAGGAATAAATTTCCGTCTTTTCAATTTGGGATTATGTTATATAGTCGGGGTGCATTACATAACGGACGGATGGTGAATTTTTTTTACGAAATTAAGGGAAAATGGTACTGAATACCAAAATATTCAAACCTTCAAGTGCCCCAAACCTTGCAATGTACTGCAGTAATTAATAATATTAATTGAAATTGGCACTTTTTGACTAGTTGCATTGTGAAAACTTTGGGGTATTACATAGTGAGGGATGGTGAACCCTCGCAACAATGGAGTGTAGAGTAGGGTTTATAAATCAGGACTCCCCATTCTAGAAGTTTGGGGAGGGAAGAGTTTTTGAAGATGTTTTTCTATAGTGTGAAGGGTGCTGAATCAGAAGATGTTTTGGGTCCAACCTCGGGGAATGTGGGAACTTTGTAAAATAAAGGGGGTAACATTTGTACAGGGGTTAAAATTTGGACATCAAAGTCAAATTGTGTTCAAATGTACAACGATTGTATTTGTCTCATTAAAGATTAAAAAAAGGTTATAGTTTGTCTAGGTTCCGACCTTTAGTTAAAGAGGTACAGCCCTCCCTATAAGGTTCAAGGGCATCCGGGGGTAAACGTTACCAGTGTTCGATTTCGTTGAAACTTGGGCATATGTTCGTCTTGCACTATATACCATGTTGCATTTGGTTTCGTATTAATGGTGTATGTTTTGTTTTTTTTTTGTAAAATGTAACAAGGGTCTACAGGGTGGTCTATAGGAGTCACAAAAACTTGACCTCAAATTGTATACAGAGCTGTCACCCAAAGATTGAAAGGATTTGCTTTAATATGACCAAGGCAATAATTTGACACCGGTTTCAACCAAATCTGAGCACTAGATTTTTTTTGCCCCAGAAGACCTTGACCCTTATCAGGGCTGCAGCCGAGTAACTAAAGGTTGTTAACTATACAAACTATACCTTTTTTTTAATCCTATAATGAGTCAATACATTGGTGTACATTTAACACAAATTTGGCTGATTTCAAATTACCCCCTGTACTATTTTACCCCTAGTTTTACAAAGTTACCACATTTCCCGAGGTTTGACCCAAAAATTCGATCAGCACCCTTCAAACTATAGAAAAAAACATTCTTCCCCAACAACTTCTAGAATGGGATTCTCGTTTATACCCTACTACAATGACCGACAATTACCACAACGACACCAAGCAGTTGTTGGAAAATAGCAAATCAAGAGAATAGAAAAGACGGCAATACCCTAATCTAAGACGAACAATCAGAGTACGGTGACAGATTAGGTTTTTTACGCTCCTGTTACTTTTGTAACAGTGAAGCATCTATGAAGATCTTGCAGTATAGACAACTCGGAATGCGTTGGCATGCTGCTTGACCCCATAGAATATAGATAACGCGGTTCTAATTGTCTGTATGAGCGCATCCACCCATCTCCATCGAGTCTGATAGGTCCGAACGTGCCGTTATAGTTAGTGTACGCGGGCAGGCCAATCCCCACCTCCCTGTGGTTACAAGGACGGTAGCGCAGGCTAAAGGGTGTTGCTCATCCGGTTTCATGCTTTGAAGATGCTTATCACTATGGCAGTTCCTAGCGACTCGAGCTTTGGATATGGCCGGAGATAGCCTGCGTGAGCCCTAACGGGGGAAGAGGTAAGGAAACAGGCTGGATACGGTTATGTTCAGCATAGACGTAGTAACCGGTATTATAGTGTGGTGCGCGGCCTATATACCATAACCGGTTGACTACCTGGGTATTATTTTTTAAAACCTCGTCTACCTGAGCCATTTTTTTTTGACACCAAAATGTGATTTTCGTACGAAAATCCGATTGCCTGTAAATTTGGGACCAAAGGATGAGCTTAGAGATTCCTCTTTCCATTTGGTACCAAAGTAAGTACCAACATATGACGTCATATGTTGAGGAAACAGTACGAAAATACTGATATGGGTGAAAAATTGATATTTGCAATTTTTAGCAAATAAAACCACCTAGGGCTATAATAGCACTAAAATGCTCTCATTATATAAAACTAATCATTTCATATCCAGTAGATGTCAAAAATCGCATGAAAAGCTGATAAACATTTGGCAAAACAATGAATTTATCCTATTCTACACTGCGGTTCTGGCAATTGACGGTTATGACATGCGAAACTTTATGACGGCCATTGGTGACGTAATGAATAGGCATGTGGTATCATTTTGTATCAATGGATAAGAGGAGGACCATTACTATCTATTGGTGCTGTGATATTCTGTGTGTGTGCTAGGCATTGGTGGTACTCTCTCACGAAGGGGGGTGGTCCCCCCATGCATTCACTTTGGGATCACCCCCGGTTGATTGTTGTTTTTGGATGAGAAGGAGCGAAAGATGTCAATTGAAATTACATCAAATAATTTGGCATCAATAAAGGAGTTTTAGAAAAGCAGGGGAACAAAACCTTAAAGGATGGAAAGTGTAACCAACCCCCCCAAACCCCCCCCCCCCCCCCCCCACCCGCCCCCCTCGGTAAGACGAGGTTTAATGAACCATCTGAATTGGCCACCAAAATCTTATTCACTCTCTAATTCATGCACGAATGTCATTGGAGTCATAAGATGAAATTTCAAATCGTGTACACCAATGTAAAATCCAAAACTTTTACTTATCACTGTCGAACCAAATTGGAGTATGGTTTACCGTTGCATGTTTCTCCATCTAAGAAAGAGCTGCAAAACTGGTTCATGGTTCAAAAGATCAGCACCACGAATCTGCTAAAACGACTATTCACGGGGGGCAGTGTAGCATCCAGGATTTCATCAATACGAGGCAAAGTTTTAGAAAGCAGACGACTGTCATCAGAATTTATATGATGTAAATTAACCACTGGAATAAACCATGACCCCAAATTCACTGGCAAACCACTTAACAAACAATTCGCCAACTTCAAGAAAAACGATTATCTTACCGAGAGACGGCAGGCAGGACAATGACTTTTTCTAATATTTTCTTTTTTCGTGGTGACCGTTCAACATTGGAATGACCTCATACACTAGCCCTTTTAATATTCACGACACTAACCAGCTTCAAAACAAAAAAACAAAAAAAATTTTTAGCTCAATAAATGTTTGGACCACACAACTCACTCACATCTGGGTCAGTAGTCATCACATTCACTATAGCGTGATGCGGGACTCGTTGTCTGGAGTTAAACAAAATCATCCATATCAGACATCCAGATACAGAATCAATACGTTACTGCAGCCCGATTACTTTTGTAGTCTTCAAAATCATATATTTTCCTTGTGTGTCGTATTCAATTTCTACTCTGTTCTTTTCAATTCTTCCCGTCAGTTCTGGCTTCCAATCGGCAATTTCCTTCATATCATTTATTTAATATCATCTAGTTTTGACAATGTCCAGTTATGTATCAGCCCTTGTGAACGACGCTGATATAAAATATAGATATTAATATATATATATATAGATATATATATTATTATAGAGAGAGAGAGAGAGAGGAGAAGCATAGGTGTAAAGGGTATGAACATAACCGAATTAAAGTTATTTAAAATGGTCGTTAGACCATAAAGAAGAACTAGTCAATTGGAAAGAAGAAAGACAAAGAAGAAAGAAAGCCTCAAAAGAGCACTCGCCGGGAATGGAACCCGGGTCGCTTGCGCGTACGCGGCAAGCATGATAACCACTACACCACGAGTCCAAACAGGCTGAGAAACTGCTTTGCTTGTGAGGTGTATTGCTAAATTGCTATATAGGTGGCGCCCGTACAGTACGTAACGTACCGTAACGTCGTCCGCTAACAGTATATTTAACAGTGCCAAGGGTGCGGGCCAGCTATGCGGTAAGTTAATATAGAGTCATAGGAGCTTAGGGTATGCACATAAACCGCATATTAAAGTATATTAAAAATGGTCGTTAGACTATAAAGAAGAACTAGTCCAATGGAAAGAAAAGGAAGAACAGAGAGAAGAAAGCCTCAAAAGAGCACTCGACGGGAATGGAACCCGGGTCGCTTGCGTACGCGGCAAGCATGTAACCACTACACCACGAGGCCACACGTAATATATATTATATATATATATATATATTATATATAGATATATCAGTATATAGATAGATATATATATATATATAGGATAGAGAGATATGATATTATATATCGATATATATATATATATTACATGTATTACAAAATTATAAAAACTAAGTTGAAGACAGCTTAAACATGTATATATGAAACATATTGTCACGATGAATTGTTGTACTTAAAAAATTTGAAGAAAAAATTCGGCCATCAGGGTTTCAAAATGCAAAAATAAGCAAATCATGAAATTGGCCGAAATCAAGATGGCGGATGTGAAAAGCGCTTATTTTAGGTGCTTACATAATAGTAATCAGAAAAGGAAACTTACTAGGAGGACAAGCATGACATGTTTTAGATTGAAAGATGATTTGATAAGGATTAATTAAAGACTAAAAAAATTGAACACAAATCTTTGTTTTGAAATCATCAAATCGAAAATCAATGGCGGATATGCATAAATGAATCAAGGCCGAACCCTGTGCTCTCTCTCTCTCTCTAGGAGAGAGAGAGAGAGAGAGCGAGATGAGAGAGAGATAGGCTGATACATACGCTCAGATTTAAAAAAATAAAACAACAAAAAACAGCAAACACACACAAAACACCACCAACCACACAACAGAAAACAAAATTAAAACAGAAATTCAAACAAAAAAGTGCATTTGTTGTTATGTATCTGCGTACCTTAAAAATCTTTCTCTTGTTGTGTTCCGGCGTTTAGTTGCGATTAGGTTGTTATATTTGTTACTTGGTTTGTCTTTGTCTGCTCATATTGTTGTTAAAAATATCTCAGCCTAAACCAATCTCATCGTATAAAACTAATCAAAATTGCTTTATAATTTTTGCACATGCTCACTCGACAATTACCAACATTATCATGCCGCATTGACATATCATGGGGTCTGTGGTAAGTCCCTTCAAGATACCCTCAAGAAATCTCCTCTTTTGTTATAGTAATGGATGTTTTTTGACTCGTATTAGGACATCCACCAATAATCAAAGGACTACCCCATAACCACTTGACCACTGCTATTAGTAAGTTATCATTTGTATCACCGTGGAGGAAGAGCGGGACCCATTGCCGGGCACTCTCATCCCAGATTTGTAGGTTATGTTAAAACCCTACATTCCGAAATATCAAAATGCCCAAAACTTACCAGCCACCCAGGTCGATACGATGTGATAACTGTTTCACTGGTAACCGCGGTTACGCAGTCGAAGTTCCGTGTTATTGATACAGTTACTAGATTTAGAGAAGAATCCCCGGTTGGTTATGGGACCATTTTGTTGCGATGGGCAATACCCACTCCGGACATGCTTCCAGCTGAGAGACATTCGTTGTTGTCTTAAAACTTTCAACGTATTTGCCATCCATATTAAAAACGTTACGGAATTCTTTTCTTTCGAAAACAATGTCATCACTATAACGAAGACCACTCTCAATTATGGCAATATCCCAACAAGAGGGCAATGCAATACCTAATTGCCTCTTCAACAGTCTCACCATTGCCTGCCGTGTCAGTAAATCCTGCATTTGCGGGTCTGTCAATCACTATCATTTGCTTACATTCCAACTGTCGTTTCTTTGCAGAGAGCATGCGTTTCTCCTTTCTATGTCACATTAGCTTTATCCCCTGAAAGAAAACAATTATCGACCAGAAATGGTGTTGTATAGTTCAAGATGAGGCAGGAATCATGGAGAGCATTCTGAACATTTCCAATTTAAAGAAATTAAATAGTATATTATATAAAAATCAGATCACTTGGCACAAGCTCATTTATTTGTGTTTGAAAGGTTTCTGACGTAGGAAGTCTACGAGACGTCAAGACAGAATCCCTACGGAGAGTAATGATTTAAATATATGATTTTGTCTATTAGGTTGCTTTTTAATGCTTAGCACTTTGTATGGTATGTTTGGATACATAGTGTTATTATATTACAGACATGAAAACAATATGATTTGGGACTTTTGTATTTCTTGAGTCATGTGGTAGGACTTACCATGTCTTCACCTTGAGGGGTGTTCTCGCATAAACTAGGATTAGGGATGTTTCCGCCGCGAATTACGTTGACACGTAGAGTTACGTATATGTCCATTTAAAAATGACCGCTATGTTTTGAAAACTGCCATTCTTATTCCATTGAAATTCATACACGACTAAATCAATTTCAGAATTAATTACACCTTTCTCATTGTACGCAAGGGTTTGTTATCTCCAAAATACATCTGTATCAAGAAAAAAAATGAGGAAAAGTCTGAGAAAATTTAGAGGCCAACTCTTGAAAAGCAAAAAGATTAGAGCATGCCTCCATTTTCACCATTAATACTTAAGGAAATATGTCAACAATGATTTGAATATTTGGAAAGTTTGGTATGGATGGAAACCTTAAGTAACGTAGTCTAGCTTTAATATGAAATCCAAAATAAGTGAAAAAATGATAAATTGTCAACATTGTTGAGTATTTGCCCTTTTAATTTTCCCGTCCCAATAGATTACTCGAAAACGATTCGACAAATCCCACATCGCAGTCAAATGGTGACGTCAAAGTTGAGACATCCATATTTACGTTGGTTGTGACCATCAGATCGCAGTGTTGCCACTAATAAAATCTAAAATACACAACGAATGGAAACAAAATCTGTCTTCTGTAATTATTGTTCTAATTTTTATTGACGGTCAGTTCACTAATCATCAAATACAGTGTTTAGCAAAACAATCGAGTCACACGATGTTGTGGTCATTCACCTTGAGAGTCCGTGGAGGGAGAGAAAAAATTGGGCGCTTTTGATTGGCGAAAACTCGCCCGTTCTTCGTATGTCAGAAAAAGCAAAAAGTCAAATACCTCTCTTTTATTAATTGACATCAAAAATGTATTTTTTGTCGGGTCGCTGATGTAGGATCAGGATATTTTATGAACGGTAAAGTCAAAACTGAGCTGGGACCAAAAAAAATCTTGACATATTTCCTTTAAATGCAGAAGAAACAGGAAGATGTTGCATAGAGCCCTGTTATGGAACTTTTAAGTGAAAAGCCCAATACACTTTTGTCCTCCCTAATCTTCAAAGAGGCTACTATACATGAGGCACCCTTTAATAACAATACCCAAATACTTATTAATATGCTTCTAAGATTGGGTTTTATAAAACCGTCTTCACACAGCAAACTCTGGAATATAACACAATGGCAAGCATAAAGTAGGGGCACTGAAACCGCTCTATCATGAGCCGTTAGTTGACTTACCTATAAGCTAATTTAAACCTCTCAATTCCCATGGCTCATTTCAATAACTTCCATTCGCCAGTATCTGAGCAATGCACCCCATGTATTTGAGTATTAGTTATGAAATACCAGAACATGGCATGGTCATCTGTTGTTAACATATGCCCACCGAGCTATTAAACTGAGCCGTATTAGCATGCCTTACCTCATAGTGTTGTTGTAATAGGTTGTTGTTGCTTTTGGGCAATTACATTAATTGTTCCCCAGAAAACAAAATGCAAACATGAGGTCCCCCAATAACCTGAATGCGGTCCGCATCTCTATGTTGCTCAATAATATAACGCACACCCTTCCAAAGCGGCATTGTGGTTTCTGGGGGGGGGGGGGGTAGTTTCATATTTGGAAATTTCAATTACCCATTGAAGCCTGTATGATAATTTTAAATAAAGGCGACTTTTTTGTTGGATTTTTTTAAAACCAGCAAAGGGTAAAATTTGAGTTCATGTCGCTATGATAGGCGGAACTTTTCAAATTCGTTTTGTTCTCAGAAAACTATAGAGGGCGTCGTGTATTCCTTATCCGGCGATGTGCCTTTCTTTCTTCAATTTGCTCGCAAATGATAGTTTAGGGCATTGAAGAATACATAGATATTTTACCCATAAAAATAAACTATCCAAAATAGATAGGGTCATTAGGAAGGTAGATAGGCATAACTTTTATGTTGACCTACTTTAACTTTAATGCAAACAAATGTGTCCATTAGATGATATCATGGACTCGGCACTCCTTGAATATTAAAATCACCAATGTCACAGGCCGGTTAAACAAGGTGGCATGCGTGTTAAACGCAATTTCCTTCCGCGTCGTCTGCTGAATTAAAGCACTAATAATAACACATTTTTTTAAGAGCGATGCGCCCCCCATTTTTCAAAAATTTTGAGATTTTTACACGGTTGCATTGGTAACTGGCTGTAACGTTACCCGTGAAAGGTAAAGCTCGAAAATGTCTATGTGTCGCAAACTAGGATTTTGTAATTAGAATATTAATATCGGAAATCACCGATAATAATTCAAGCTTCTGGAACTGCCTCCAATATGAAATAGCCGGGAAATAGCGCAATGTAGTGTCTACGCTCATCCATTAGTTGTTTGATTGGTACAGGCAATTCAAGTTAGAGGTCATTTTCTTGAGATGGGCACTTTTCATCAATGGACTGACAAAAAACATTTCCAGCTCTGTCCGTTAAGCACAACCTATGATCCAAAAAAACCCAATTCTTATTACAAACTCGCGTATTTTAGATAAATACGCATTTTTTTAGCCTTCTCGTTCGCAGGTGTTTTTCCTAATATTACCAACATAACTGTGGGTTCAAATATATAAATTTTGAAATTGGGGGCGCTCTTCCAAATGTGCTGTTATTGCTTTAATTCGCGGCGACGTTTAATTATAAATCGTTCTATTTTCGCCATATAGCGGCGCTGATTTGGGCTTAAAAATGTCAGGCGAGGCTAATGTATATACAAACTTACTGTCTCTCCGGCGACATTAATTATAAAATCGTTTCTTTTACCCATAAGCGTCACTGATTTGGGCTTAATAATTTCAAGGATGAATGAGCTAATTAAATATCGTCGCCTGGACGGGAAAAACCTCATATGTAACTCCAGAGGTCAATGCAAACCTCATATGTAAAATGTGGGCCCCAGTGCTAAAACCTCATATGTACATTTTGGTCACAGCGGGTTCTAGCTTGTATTTTCATGCCAAATAGGATGGTAAATCGTATTGCAACTTTATTTTAAGAAATCTGAAGTAATGATTACCTAATATATTTAGAAGGAAAACCTTCTATGAAATGGCATACAGCCAATTATTCATTTTTTTTTTGGTGTCTCTCGCAAATGTACATATGAGGTTTTGGTCATGTAACGTCGTTTTTTAACTACATGGGAGGTTTGCTTTTAAGGTCAAAGGCCCATATGAGGTTTTTCCCACCCAGCGACGATATACAGATTTACAACCACGCAAAATATCAATTTTGAAAATCAAGAGGGCTCACTATTTTCAAATGTGCCAGCGTCTCTTTAAGTGGCCTTAAACATCTAAAAGAATGTCAGTCTTACCCATGTTTCTCGACTTCATAAATA
>JAMKCH010017934.1:0-21945 GCA_023653785.1 Ophioderma brevispina
TCCCTCATATGATGATGTCATAGGTCATGTGTCAAGGATAAAGGTCATGTGAGGTCAAGTTGAAAAATAGGCTAAATGTAAAATTGACCTCCATTGAAAAGTTGAAGTTCAAACTTTAGTCATAGGTGCAACATGGGATCACTCATTGTTGATGAGGTCAAAGGTCATATGCCAAGAATGTAATGTGAGGTCAATTTGTAAGATTGTAAGATTTGTGGGCGGAACACAGCTTATATTATTTGAATACAGCGAGCGCGAAAGCCGAGAACCGCGAAATTCTAGTTTCTTGCGTAAAATATAACCCGTCACCCAAAGACAGTTTAAGACAGTTGTCTAAAAAACTGGTTCAAAATGACACTAATAAGCAAGAAAAAAAAGTTTTTTATCCCTGGAATATATTTAAGCGATAATAATTTGAAAGGTGCAACTATACAACCATTCTTTTTTTCTTTCTCTATTAGACAATCTGCTTATATATAAAGTTGGATTTACTGCATAAAAACCGGCAAAATCGTTGTTTAAAATCTGTACAAAAACATACACTTCTAACAATGTGGTTAACCATAAAAACGGTAGTGTTTGCTTTCTATATCTGAAACGACTAGGCAGTGGCGTAACAGGCGGGGGGCAGGGGGGGCAGGTTGCCCCCTGACAACTTTGGCCGGGAAAAAAATTGCAAAAATCATGCTAAATCAGCCGTTTTTTAGCCCTCTGACCGGGAAAAATTGGCCTTTTGACCCCCCTGAGAGGGAAAATTTCCCACGGACTTGGGAGGAAATTTGCCCCCTCAGAGCGGGCAGGCCCGTTACGCCCTGCGATTAGGACTTAAAGCTGAAATTCAGGATTGACAATCAAGAAAAATATGGCCCTTTGGGCATTCTTATCATAAATTCACCATACTCGTTAAATCGGGTATACAACAATCCATGAAACCGGAACATACATTTTAAATACTAATGATTAATTTATGTTGATTATAAGTTATTATCCAGGAAAGCCAATTATTTCATTCCATTAAAGAGTAAGCCATTGCACATTTCCAGATAATAATTATGCTAATTGAAACTCGTAACTACGGTCGCATATTCATTTTAATTTGTTATACTGTATAAGGTCTCAACACACGTGTCGTAGGGCTATAGTCACGCGGTATGGTGTGTCCCTAAAATAAATAAACGCCACCCTCGCTGGGTTAATAACACGGTATTCATAACACAGTTTGTATTGCCATCACGTCTTCCAAAGGAAAAATGAAGAAAAAGGACATTAAGCGTGAAAGCATTAAATGTGCTGCAACGGCGTGTTTCGGTCTCAAAAAGTTATATGTTATGCCTAAAACAAACAAAAAACCCATACATACATGCCACACCCCGGCTCGCGCGCGAGACACACACACACACACACCCGTACACTCGCGCGCGCGCACACATACATTCATGTACATTTTAGCAGATTTAATTTTGTGCTCTATCAACCTCTGGTCTTAATTTATTAGTAGGTTTTTGCCCTGGTTTTTGCATATTAATTTTTGGAACTTTGTGCAATATTTTGATGTGTGCAATTATTTCAATGCATGAATTTCACAACATTTTTAATTGGACTATTCTTAATAAGTTGCCTCTCAATCTTTCTAAGTGTTTCGTTATGCACATGACTAGATCTAAGTCTCCTGATTATTGTGATCTTTACATTTTGGGTGAGCGTAAACTTCCTGAAGTTAACAATTTCAAATTACTTGGTGTTACTTTCAGTAGGGATCTTTCCTTTGACTCTCATATAGCTGCGATTTCAAGTAAGGTTTTCAAAACTGTCTTCTAATGCACTGATTAACCTCTACAAAGCTCTCATCTTGCCCCATATTATTTACTATGCATGTGTTTGGGCACCTCATCAAAGGAATCATTTAGATTTAGAGAAAGTGCAACAGAAAATTACAAGGACTTTATTCTATAAGCAATCACCAAGGCGGATGCTCGTCCACCTTACTTGAGCAGACTTCTTGATTTGAATCTAGTCAGGCTTGAAGATGCTTTCAAAATCCAAAGGCTTGTTTTGGGTTTTAAGATTTTACATGATTTGACCCCTACTTCTTTTAATTCTTTGATTCAACATAGCATATTGCAGAGTCCTAGGCTTTTGCTCCAATATGTTTATTTCACTTCCACGTCTTTGGAATGAAATCCCATCTGATTTGCGTACTGTCAATAATCTTTATAACTTTAAAGCAGGCTGTAAATCACACTTTTTAAGTTTAATAAATTAATATTGTTAAAAAATGTAGCGTTTTTGAACATTTTTATGTTCATTTTGGAAACCACTTTGATATAGACAGTGAAATTGTTTGCCTTTTCAATCAGTTCAACATCAACTGATTTTTTTCATTGTTCATACATTTGCCTTGCCTATTCTTTTGGTTTCCTATTAAGCAATCTTGCTCTGTGTACATGTATCTTTGTTTCTCTTTGGATATGAGAGCACCTTTGTGATCGGGTTTTTACAACCCATTCTCTTATCCAGAATTATTGGCTTTTGCTTTGTCAATTTTTGTATGTATCATATATATTTATCATATTTCTGTTTCTGTATTTTGCAAGTAATTCAAATAAATATTATTATTATTATTATTATAAAATTAATGACCAAATGTTATATTTTATACGAGCTTGAAAAATGGTAAGCGATCAGTAACGACCTCGTCATCAACACACAGAAGTAATGTACCTCGCTCTTTTCCTCTCTTTCTGTCCGTCTTTTGTTTTGCCTCACTCTGTCTCTACTCCCCGCCTGTCTATCTTTGAGACTCTCTTTCCCCGTCCTAGGAATAACGTTATTTGTTTAAAGGTGAGAATCCATGAGATTCCTTAACTCTGGGAACTACTCCAAGTACGCCAAGTAACTTTTAAAATATCAAAGTGCAATAACACGGAAGAATTAAAGCCCCTGAGAAATTTGTACTCCAAACACTGTGACATACACTTCAATAGAATGCTAAAAGAATGTAATTGCATGGCCTCGCGTAAAAACAAGCAGGTCTTTTCTGTGTTTTCGTGATTAAATTTGCGATATGAATTAACAAATTCTAATTAGTAAATTAACTGGGTATATTTTAAAATACCATACAAGAAAACTAAGAATGTGTTTTTACAATTCAGTATAAAGTACTTTTTTTTAATTCACAAAATGTCGCATATGCGCTCGTAATACATGTAACCGTCTTCGTAAAATATAAGCGACCGGCACTAATTATCAATGGATTTTAATATTTTTTTCATGAAAAGATGCCAATCAAACAGACAATCCTTCTTTATTATTACTGTTTTACTTTTATCTTTTAAATTTGTATTGGGTCATTTCACGAATTTGACCTCTTTGTCCCCTGGTTACATCGATACTCTCTTTGGTACTCGAATTACAGATGTATAATGGTAGCTTAATTGCCTTCAATACTGAACATTTGGTTCAAAAGGTAAAGGTATTCGCCGCTGTCACGATGTAACATGGTGTCCCCAGATCTGTTACATCGTGACACATTTCTTCCTATTTAACACCATTTTGTACACTATTCCTCTATGAATGTTATACCAGATTTGTAATGTGTACATGACTTAAAGCTTATTTTATCACAAGTTTATCTTTTGGAAAAGAGGATCTCTAGATAGGGGTGGTGTCCCCAAGGTGTCCCCGTTACATCGTGACTGAATTTTTCAAATTTTCCAGACAAAACAATGTCAAATTATTTTGAAGCTCTCGCAAATTTTCTTTCAAACCACGGAGTGAAAGTGATGAATAGTGTAATCAAATAGGGTCACCTTTGATACAAACCTGAAAATTCCATCAAATGTCACCTTGTTACCCGTTTCGTGAATGACCCTATATGCACACTAGTAATTCTAGAGATTTGTCTTTATGCAATGATCACATGATATCCGGAATAAAATCAAACCATCCTCTACAGATGGCTCGATTATAAAGTTGCAATTATCTCGATTACATTCTAGTCTACTCATTTGGTAGTTAAGGTGGTCCTTCGGTCAGAGTTTTCTTTCCCTTCCACCTCTGACTGCCGTAAAGATAAAAAATCTTGGGTAGTTGGGTGGACTATATTTTCTTGCAGAGCATCTGAGAAAACTGTTTTAAATGTCTGAAAATAGACTAGTTATATTAAGAAAGTGTTGGAATTTCATGATTTACATATTAGACAGCATGTTTTCTCCAAGTAAATGGTATTTGGACAGTAAAATATGAGGTAATTTACTATGCGCTTAAAAATTTGACATCGATTTGCACCGCACTATTTGGCGCGCCGACTTCAGAGCATCTCGTGCTGGGCATTTCAAACATTTTGTGAGTTTGGTGATTTGCAACTTTAAAAAAATCTGGTCATTCAGTGGCCACCATTATGTTGAAAGTTATTTGGTGATATTAGCCTGTACTTTTGCTTGGTAGTTTTGTATTTCCACCGTGAAAGTTTTAAATGTGAAAGAAACATGCTCAAAGTTGTCAGTTTTCCACAGACTACTGTGTGTAGGGGGAGATAGTGGTGTATAGCCCGTAATCATCTTAAATTGAGGTCATTTTATCGTGTATCAAAGTTTTAAACAAAGCCCCACAGGCTTCCAAAAGGGCTGGTAGCTAGACCCATTCAAATTAGCCACCCGGTATACCTTACATCTTGACTTTAAATGAAGCATCATGTTTCGCGTTTATTTGTGAAACTATTAATTTTGTGAAACGACAAGACAAATGATTTCTTGATATTCTTCAAAGTTTTTGACCTTAAGTTAAATGAACAATAAGTCAATGATACAGGCTGCACTAAGTCCATTTAGGACCAAAGTGTGATTTCGTTTCATTGCATCTATTGAAGCCCACAAAGTGACTGCAGCCGGTCGTCTGCCGCGCGTGCCTAGCGTAGCGCCACCACAATAAACTTGTAAAAAGCGTGTATGAGTAAACATTTTGCGGTGAGGTTGGCTTCAATGGAAATTAAATTGGGCGTGATGGCGACACGAGCGGGGTTATTTGGTAAATGGAGACGGGTGGTAGAAACTTTGACAAATTTTGAATTATTAATGATTGGCTAATTTGGTCGTTTTTTCAGCTTGAGGTGAAGTCGTTGACGAGCTCAATGCTTGACAAGTTAATTGAGCTTTAACGCGCACTCGTCACATCTAGACTTGATTCATGTAATTCTCTGATGGTCTTCCGGAAACAAAGAACTCTCTTAACTTAAAGAGTATCACTACCGCTAGTCTAATTTCTTGCATTCTCTGGTTTTATATGATGTGCACTGGTTTCCAATAAGAATAAAAATGCCCGTCGCATGAACAAGACCCTCTGGACTTTGGTATCTTCCCTTCTTATGGTACTTTGCCATAATACCATGCTGGCTCAGGGATTTCACAACGGGCCAGATCTCGAATTGATTGTCCCTGTACTATTCATAAAGATTACTGCATCAAAATAAAAATCACATTCATCGCAAACTGTGGAATTAAGCAGTTAAGATGGCTGTCCTTAATTTGAGTTCAATACCTCTATCGCCTGCATATTTCCTCCAAATCTATTTTCAAAGGCCCTAATTTAAAAGACAAAATCAGTTCCCAGGTTTCTCAGTTCGGAAGTCGGGCGCCACACATCCCTACCCAGAGTGCCCCCCCCCCCCCGTCTCTCGCCCTCTCACTCCCATACACTGCACTTTCTCCTCAGAAGCTTAATTTGAGCCGAATTTTATAATTAAAAAAATGAAGTCTCTGAATGTCACTTTAGGATCTTCCAATCATCCTCTCCTTGTATCTCCTTGTATATCCATTTAGGGTGGTATTCTGAAAGGGAGACTAACTTTAGACCCAGATTTAAACCAGAGTTAGTCCTACAAGAGCGGACCTTTTCCCTTCCAACATACTCTAAAATGTGCTGTAACGGGTGAGAAAATTCCTCATGGATGGGCTGGAATTGCCCCATCCGTGAGAAATTCTCACCTGTTACATTTAACTTTCACACTATTTTGAAAGGAAAAAGGTCCACTAATATAGGACTAACTCTGATTTAAGGAAAAAGGTCCACTAATATAGGACTAACTCTGATTTAACCCCAGGTCCAAAGTTAGTCTCTCTTTCAGAATAACAGCCTTAAAGTCTACTATTTTTTTCTAATGTTGCTATACCACAATGTGCTCCCTCTTCGCATTCGCTAAGCCAACACTGTCAACATGGTCAAGACACACGTATGAATGTTTATTCATACTGTTTTGCTTATTTTGGAAATTAGAAATCGATATGGTTTTGTTTATTGCACTATACATTTACATGTATGCAGTTCAGATGTATGCAGTCCTATATCATTTGTTATAAAAAGTGTTACATACTGAAAATTCAGGTGGTTTTCAATCTGTGTATTCAACTGCTAATGCCTTTATTTCCTATATTGTATGTACTAGAAAGTACATTTTAGCTAACGTTATAGATGCCATATCAACTAAATAGAACATGGTGGTTAACATTTACATAGGATGTAACAAAATAATACTTGATTTTTTTCAGATGAATAGGTAAAAATAGATATTGACCTGGACGGCTGTAACAAAATAAAATAAATTCATTATTATATATTATTATTTATTCATAAAATATTATATAAAATAACTCATCACATTGTGGTTGTAATGAAAAAGTTAAAAGTAAAAAATCTTAATTTTTTTATGACATTATATTTATAAATCCTTCATCTACTGCACTAATACTAATATCTTAATTTAATTTTTCATCAAATTTCTAAATGTATACTTTTAAGCCCATGATATACTTCCGGTCGCAGCTAGCGATTTCTCGACCTCCGTTGTTTATAGTCTGTGTTACAGACCATGTAATTGTATTACTTTATGGAAAGATAAACTACCGGATACTATCAGCTAAAGGGACCAACGAACTCTGAGTCCCCCCCCCCACCCCACCCATCCCACGATTTCTTAAAACCGAGTCTTTGTCAAAGACTAGTTGTTTACTGTCGGGGCAAAATATTACAGTATAGTTTCTATGGCAGACCGCATCACATAAAATCTGGTCATAAATTACTTGCAGAACCTTTGTTGATCTCAGTCACAATATATGGAGCTGATAGCATCTGCAAGCACGCTTATTAAGAATGTTGGTACTATTTAATTTGAAACAAAAGTTACAGCAAAAGAAAACAAAAAACAACAGCAACAACAAAATAAACAAAAATCGCCATGTAAAGTATATGGGACGTGGCGTATCAAAACCAGGTTGAATTGGGCAGGAGATAGAATTTGTAAAATATCAAAACAGAGATTTTTTTGCTTTGCACTGCTTTATATTTCACCTCACTTGATCATTGCTAACTGAAGTTATGGAAATTTGAAATTTGACTTTCCAAAAATGAGAAAAAGCCCAAATAAGGAAATATATGTTGTAGTATCCTAAATGTTACACACATATACAACGTGGCATCACTTACATACGCCTATCAACCGGCAACCCTCACACTCGGCACTTCTTCTACAAGTCTTGTGTTAAATTTAATAATAAAATTAGTTCTTTTTTTAATTGTAATGTCGGGCCCTTACTTTTTGCTATATTTATAAATGATTTTGAAACTTCTTTGAGGCATGATAGCGTAGTTGGCCTCAAGTATATCTCTTGTAATTGAGCATTTAAGTGATGACACTATTGAAATGTGGCTTAAACTATTTGTTTTACTATATGCAGACAACACCATTATTTTGTCTGAAATTGCTGCTGATTTGCAATCAGCACTTAATTCTCTTAGAAATTATTGCTCCACTTGGAATTTGACAGTTAATACTCGTAAGACCAAAGTAGTTATTTTTTCAAGGGGCAAACTAAGGCGTAAACCTACTTTTTTGTATGGTGATAATAACATTGATGTTTGTGATGAATATACCTATCTTGGCACAGTCTTTAACTTCAATGGCAATTTTAAACAAGCAACGAGTAAACAAATTGTTAAAGCAAAGCATGCTATGTTTGCACTACTTACTAAAGCAGCCATCTTACATCTCCCAACTGATATTGTGCATAGTCTTTTCAATAGCCTTGTGTTGCCAATTCTTCTTTATGGGTGCGAGATTTGGGGTTTTGAGGACATAACCCATATTGAAGTATTTTATAGAAAGTTTCTACGGAGAATCTTAAACGTCAGTAATTTTGCAGTTAATTCCATGATCTATGTAGTAGTGTAGTAGTAGTACTGTGGAATTCCCGCCTCTTCTTTCAGGCGCACCCCTCCAGCTCAGAAGTATAGCTGAAGGGTCCTTAAAACCTCTAAACACACGCAGAAAAAACGAAATGTTACATTACGAGTAAGTTATCAAACTCATGCTCAATAGATGATGTGACATTTTGTTTTTTTTATGGCGCCCCTGTTGGTGTAAAGAAAAACTGGCAGGCAAAAGCACCTATACTTTGGGCATGGTGAAATTCCTGTTTTTTGCTTAACTTTTGTTTCGAATTCGAATTAAATAATACTTACTTTCTTATCAAGCATAATAAGCTATGCTACCAGCTGCATTTTGTGACCAATTAGATCAGGAAAGATTCTGCAAGTAATTTTATAATCAGATTTTATGTGTTCTGTCCCAGAAACTACTGTAATATGTTGCCTGCCAGAAAACCACAGAGGGCATCCGAATGTCAACAAGTGACATCATCATAAGGTCACAATCATCTAGAGGTTCATGAGTCCATGAGGAAATGTTTGATTATCAAATCATGAACACTATATAATACTGCTTCAAGTGACATGCTCATTAACAGTGGAGTCTATGCTTATGTCAGATTGTGTCCACATACCAATATATACATGTAAACAAAATTGTTGTTTGTTTTAATAAGCATAATTATGGAATATCCACAAATACAAAAAACCCAAGCCATGTTAATGATTAAATACACATTCTCACTATAGCAAAATACAGCCAAAAACAGCTTATGTATGATGGGGCATAACTTTGGGTGGTGGCTGGAAAGCACTTAAATAATGATAATATAATTATGTCCACATGGGCATTCAAAGACTGAGCTGTTTAAACTCCAATGTTAGCAGCACAGTTATACAAGAGGTACGTATTCATCTGGACCGAAGAAAATAAACCTATGAAGAGTCATATAATAAAGTAACCGCTTCAATTGAAGCACATGCTTGAATATTTAAAAACTAAACTGCCTCCTTCTTCACCGCACTCTCCTCTCCCTTAAACATGTAGAGCAAAGCACACCATTGTCTTGTGGATTGCTCGAATATAAACTCCCAGTTCATAGGCAAGGAGAATCCTCTTTACACACAGTCCAGGGGAGCAAAATGACTGAAAATGGGTAAGCACTTCCTCGTCGTCAAACAGCCTGCTGAATCTGACTGACTACAAATAGTGGAGGAGAGCTTTGTCTTAACAAGCGAAGAAGTGAACATACTTTGCTGAGGCTAGTCTCGGGCACTTGGTAGAAATGCTCACATCTTCAGGAGACATCTCAAACAGAGAATCAACAGGTTTGGGATCTATTGTGTATTTTAAATTTGCTTGATTAATTAGTCTGAAGAACATAGGTTCCACCACTAATGAGTCTTTCTTTTAATAAATTACAGCTTCTCTACTTCTCTGCGTGTCCAGCGCAACGTATCCATACATAATGAGGCGTACCAATCTTGCATGCATTGATGTTGAGAAACAACCTAAGACTTAATTTTTTCCTCATGAGTCAGCCTTCCATTGACTCCTCCCCTCCCGAATGACCCAATCAGCAGCTGTAACTAAAACCTTCCAAGCTTTCTTTGTTGGAGGATTTCCAATGAGGCTGTATGGAGAATTGAAAATCATATTTTTACTAGATGTCTCTTAAATCCTCACAACCAGCTCTGACTGCTTGCTATTCTTGATTGCTACTTGTCTTTCTGGCAATCTTATACTCACTCTATCGGCTCTCTACGGGGTTGAGCGATTCTGCATCCTATAGGCTTCAATGGGTTTTGGGCACCAACAACAGCATTTTGGCAGGTGAAGTTTTTCCGGAAGAAACTGATCTGACGGAAGCTGCCTTTCATGAAACCTTTCATCATAGATATGTTAGATTTTGTTGAACTTCTTCTTCGGTACTTCACACCATATACATTCTTGGAAGAACATAAAATAATCATCAGATATAATCAATATGCGGTGGTAGACCATCTCTACCATGGAGACCTGCCCCCATAAGGGCATATGTTACCCGCCCGTCCCCTTTTGTCATTTCATCAACACTTGTTTGTTGTGGAATTGTCTCTCAATGCCAAGATGAACAGCCTCCTCGACAGAAGGAATAGGACATTGTTTGTAGTGTAGTTATTTTTTGTCTTTAGAATTGTGAATTTGATGTGGCACTCTTGGAAGCATTAATATATCTGTGGGATATCGGCGATAATGATGTACTAGATCAGCAATACCCCTGATTTCCTTTCCACAATCTCAGATGAGACAATTGCAATGTTGTCTGCACATGTAGGAGCTGGAATATAATACATAAATCACCAATAGAACAGCCTATCTTCTGTGCCTGTAAAGTGGTTCAGAATGTTATTTGTATAAGACTTTGTACCCTGAGCCGAATGTAATCCACCTTGTTTTTCACTCCTTGTAATACCTTAAACTGTGAAGAAAGAGTACCGTTCCACTTAACAACGGAGGCCTGACGTATTCTCATACAGTGATTGGAATGTTAACCATAGTCTTCCCCTCACTCCAGCATGGTAAAGGCTCATTTAGGATATTTCGTGGTCGACTACATCGATGCTTTTGAACGCATCAAGACGGGTGATACTAACAGGCTCTTTTTGGTTCATCAGCATCATTCACTACTTTCTGATACAAGGAAGAGCTGCATAATTGAAGACGATAGTTAGTAATCCCCGCGCATTTTGAATTCTGATGTTTAATTCAATATATGATCTAAGACTCTCAGCAACCATGCTTTTTTTCCACTATTTTCAAAATTTGAGGGAACTGTTTTATCCTTATCCCAGATAATTGTGTTGGATTCAATGGGTTCCTTCCCTTTCCAGCACCGGAGGTCACTAGTCCCAAGTTTGAGTATGTAGGGACTCTTTCCAAGTTCAGGAATGTCATACTATATTGGTCATATTTCGATCACATTGTCACCACCATACTTCGGGTGCTCTGAAGAGAGCCCGATGACTATCAGAAGCCTTAACGATTTGGGCATTGATTTGACAATGTCCATGCATTTCTTCCAAGGTAATGGGGGAAATATCGAAATCTTCAACAGAACATTATCATGGGATATATTCACGGCATAATTCTATCGAGATTCTCTTTATACTTGTGGCATAAACATTAGTTGTCTTCAGGTTTAGCAAGAGTGCCAAAGTATTCTCCGAAGGCATTGCATCTGTTCAGGAGGTGTTCTATTAAACACTTCATACTGAACTCAACAGTGTTGTTATGTACGACCTTACTGGATCTTGTTCATTGATGATCTTGAAGAATAACTGATTCTCCTCCTCTGTCTCATCAGCTTGCGATTCTGTTATAATCGCGGTTAATTTCGACGCTCTCTTGCCTGATATCTATGGAGGAACGCAGTCTAGCTTTAGCAGATCTCTTTTTCATGTAAGTATTGATGTTGTGGATTCACAAGGGAGACCTTCATTCCCAATGGGCTCGTTTACTCTCAGCAACAGCAACGGCTATTGCAGGCGTCCATATCTTAAGACCTTTCTTTGATTTTCTCGGCTTCTGTTTCACATGGATACTTGCTCAGCGGGCAAGTTTTAAAGCATGAATGACAATTTCTATGCTGTTCTGAAGTTCATTGGTGTTAGAAAGTCACATACATGATTTTTTGTAGGGTTCAATAGACAGTACTCTATACTCGTGCTTTAGTCATCTTATTTCCCAATGTATCTTTTGGGAATACAAGATTAATTCTTCAACATACTTCGAACTAATGTTGGAATGCAATCCATCTACCACAGGATCTGATCCCGAATATTACATATCATTTCACCGTACGAGTATGGCCTCTATACCCTGAAATAAGTTCCTGACCACATTTTTTCAGTAGAATGTATCAACTGATTCGTATCAACTCCATTTACAGGGGAGAAAGTCGGTTCCTTCATAATATTTGCTTTTACAACAGTCCTTAGTCACAGAATCTAATGAGATGATTATCACGACTAGTTTGGACAATCTTGGTTCCGGGCAGCCAATCAGGTCTCCCATGAGAATATGCATAGTGTCAACCATACTTGTTGGATGATCTCCTCTATCTCATCGAGGGTTTCAATACAGTCCCTTTCACTATCATCCTCTACATGGTAGAATAAGAAGTTATAAATAATACATAATTGGTAGATTCTCCCAAGTCTCACCTCAATGCACAGCAAATACGTTTGCCACTATCAGGCAGTGGTGTTGACAAGATGATCAAGACTCTTCTTCCACATGATAAGACACACCCACCATATCCTTTGGACGATTAAAAGGTGGATCGGGTTGTCATCGTCAACCGTTTTGAGAAAGCCCTTAAAGTTTGGATGGAAGTACAAATTTCATCCTGTTCAAAATTATACAGCCAGTGTTCTTGCAAACCTATAACATCATTTCTCTGAAGAAGCTGATTCAAAGCGATACTGTTAGTTTTAATGTTCTAATCTAAAAGTGCCAGTTTCAAAGAAGGTTGTATGCTGGAATTGTTACCATCATCAGAAGGACTTTTAGACCTTCTGTTATTGGTTTTTTGAAACCACCGTAAAAAATAACTGAGACGTTGGACTTATCGCTACTCTTGTGCGGCTATTTCTCATCAGATTCATTCTCGGAAATGCTGTCAGAGTTCTCGGGTTTATATCGGTTTTTTCCCATGAACATCTGGTTCAAAGTTGATGGACTAATGTCCTCTGGTTACAACAGTTGCTAGCGTTACATCCTACCAATCCCTTAGAAACATTAAACTTGAGAGTCGTGTCCCCGCATCAAGTTCTGAACATGGAGATTAGGTTTTCGAATCTCACCCGATGACTGGAATTATTTGACTATGATCCTTTCTAGTATCACTAGACTTCTGGTATCAACTTGCTTCAATGTAGCACCATCAAATGGTAATTTTTCATTCAACTGTTGAACACACTATCGTAAAAGGCCTGACTTGAGTTATCATTGTCATTCTTCTCTTCTTGTAGATTTTCTTTTCAGGTTTTTACGATCTTCTCCTATTCATTTTTATAGCCGGAAGAATAACTACAGAGATTGTAGTCCCTATGTTCTACATGTGTTTTCAAGATGTTGGTGATGAGCTTGTTTGTCCATAATAGACTGCGATTGTGTACACATATACTTAGGGCATCATATGTATACTGCAAAGGCCTCCAATTACGACTATTTCATGTAGGAGGCGATTCAACAAAGCTCCACTCTTGCTTTTAGTGTTACCTTCATTATTTTTGTTTGCAACAGTTACGAGACCCTGAGAGTTAGAGTAAGGACAATAAGGTCTATCAACAGGAAGATCAGGAATACTACTACTGCTGTATCTGGATTGATATCTATTGATAAGTATTATCAGCAGCCAAAACCTGCATATCTCCATTAACTTGGGAGATTCATGGTCATATTCAAATATGAATTTTACTCTGTTGCTCGGTTGACTAAGGTTTCTCTTACATGGTGATTGTATCATATTTATGCTATTTTTTGTATTACTGAAGAGAATCACTCCGAGTCTCTGTGCTTTGTCTTGATTGCAGCATGAATTTCTCATACCCTTGGACTTGTATGACACAATGGCTCGAGGATGTTTGACTCTTAACAGCGGCGATTCCGTCAACTTGGAACTTATTATGCTGAACCGGTGCACATGTGAGACCTGTAATTGTTATCCTACACTGTTAACGGCTCTGGGTGTTTTTTGCATTTCAAACATTTCCAACCTTGTCTTAATACCATCCATTTCCAGAGCACTCATACGCTGCATAAGCAGATTATTCATGGGAATTATTATCATTTGTTCTGTCTAACCTCTGTAGATGGAGTAGGATTGTATCATATCTCATATCTGTCCGTAAGGATTGGGTAGGTTTTCGGTGACCCAAGATCATCTAGTTTTCATGAATCTTTTCATTTCTCTCCTCTCCTTTATATCCGTTCTTCAGCTTTACTGAATATGATTGAGCATGCGCAAGTTGTTTCATTTTGTCTGACATTTCTCGTTCTTGATTTTGCAATTTCTTTTCACGTTGATTGAGCTTCCTTTCCTGTTGTTTCAGGTCTTGGCCATGTCATTACGTTCAAGACGACTGATGTTTTTATTACTAGAGCTTGATCTTTTGTCATACTAAATTTTTCATATTGTCTTTTGACGCCCTTAATTTTTGCCTCCCGTCATTTTGAACAGTTTGATTTGGCAGCAAGGCGCCTCTTTAAGATGTTTACTTTTATCTGTCATCACTACCCTCTAGCTCAACTAGGCAGGGTAGGAGGAATTCAATCACCATGCAGTATCTCAATTTTGATTGTCAGTATTTTGTATTAATAACCCCTCATCACCACTATTGATGTAGCTTGTTCTTTCACGTAATAAAAGTGTACAGATGAGCAGCAAAAGGGCATTTCAGGGTCAAGTTGGAAGATTGTTGCTTGTTGGTGATAGAGCCTCACAGCAGGATGGAAACAACCAACCAGGTAGTACACTGAATAGAAAAATCAGTACAGTCTCTGTTACAGTTCTTACAGATTTGTCTATATGGAGTTTCATCCAATCCCTCAGTAGTAGATTCAGAATTGGTAATAGTGGTTTCAAAACAATGTCCAAGGTGATTGCTGCTCCACGATCACTCATATGGTGAAATTGGTGTTTTTGGTCTAAAAGTTTATTGAAAAAGAATGATAACATTGTGGCGCCAATTAGTTTCTGGTATTCAATCGAAATATTCTTTCAGACTTTATTCTCTCATTAAAACTCTTCAGATAAGTGAATCAATAAACTTCCAATCAAAATGGGTACTAAATCGCATAGTCTGATCATTACTGGTTTTGGTCTTAGTTGAGGACGCAAGGATAACCATAACTCTATTTGGTTAAAAAAAGCTATTGGTCTTCGCTTACTAGAATGATAAACAGAATTGGGTCAAGTTGAAGTATGTAATAATAGATATTGCTTCAACTTAGGATTTTTAGAATGAATTAAAACTTGAATTTATCTACACAATTAAGATAAGAGAAGAGAATTGCACTTGTAAATGAGTGTAGCAATATTAAATTTCCTAGCAACATGCTCGTTTTCAGTAATTTTAAACACGATTAACGCTGTAAGTTATGTCATTAGAGTGAAATGGGTGATAGTTTCACTATATTTTGTTTGCGATGCTTTAGGTATGTAGACTAAAATTTATTTAGATGTCTTCGTTATGTTATCACGTCCAAAAAAAACTTTTAAGATGTATGAGATTGTAACCTGTAGTGATATTGAACCAACAAGTTAAAATAAAGCTCAAAATTTGTCTTGATTCGTACTTGACCACAACATTACAAGGAGGATGGCACGATTTAAGGATTAGGAAGTTAGTTTTCATTTGATAGTTTTGCCCTTCACCCAAAAAACCCACCTGTAAGTTTCGCGCCGATATTTCAATGCGAGTTAATGTAAGAGCAGAAAACGTAATTTCGTTAAAGCCCCATAGGAGTACGTGTAAAATTAATATTGGGTCGACCAAGGAGTGGTGGTAAATATTTTCAGCCTCTATTACTTCCAAACCAAACATCCTTTGGACCCTAAGATTTCACAGGGTAAATGATGAGAAAAATAGTAGCTTTCTTGATACAAAAGTTGGGACCACTTCCGGTAAACATCTGGGCTTCTGGGGACGAGCTCAGGAATTAGCGATCGGCCATGGACATTTTTAGGTAATCACTTTATTTTATATTTTGGTACATTGTTACATTGGTGATGAGATTATTTTTATATTTTTTATCAAGTGTCTTTATAGTGTTAACGTTCTATGGCATGTTCTTCTTATTCATGTATATACTGTATATGTATTAGTATACACATTTTTGGGTATTTCCTCTCACTATACCCCGAGAGGGTCGATTGAGACTGCAATAGATACTTGGCTGTTTTTAACAAGCAGTCAAAAGTAAAAAAAAAGTGCAATTTAAATGACTCACATGGTCATTCTCTGTTAACAAAGCAAGTCTCAAGAGTCGTTTATAACCCCGAATAATTATTTGGGCGACGATTGAATGGTGACTGGAACTTTCAGAACCTGCTATACCGGCGGATTTGTCGCTAACGAGTGTCGTCCGCCGTAGTAAACCGTGCAGAAAGTTGACATTTGGTGCATCATAGATTTCGTTCGTCGAGTTTGCATCACCGCACGGACTGTCACTGTGTACCAAAAACAAACTTAGTTAGAGCTGTTGCGGACAAAAATCGTATGCTTTTGATCCGTATGAGGACCCCTCTTCTTTGTCACTACGATGAAGATTCCAATCGGCCATGGTAGGATTCCATATCCTCTCTGTCAGCGGGCTCGTCAGAAAAGAGACAGCGAGCACTTCTACTCCACGGGGAAGAGTTACAAGATATTTTTGAACATTGTGCCTTATACTGGCACAGATGAACAGATCAAAACCGGCAGTAGAATACCCCTAACCAGTATTTACACCCAAAAGAAATGGTGGTTGTACGAGTCAATACTCTTTCGACAGGCAAACAAGAGACCACTGAGACAACATTGAGCAGTTTTGTACCAGATTGAGAAGTTTGTCATTCGCATGTGACTTCGCTGACCCAGACAGAAATACAGACCCAGATCCTTTCCGGGTGTCGTTCAGAGACCTCAAAAAAGAGGCCTTGAAAATGAGCGAAACACTGGAAAATCTACTTGAACTGGTACGTACCCTTGAACTTTCAGAACCAAGAGCTCGTGGTGTCATCAGGATCTCAACAAGGTACCGTGAACCAGATGCAGTCTTCGGGTTGCTAGGCCAAACAAGGGACACAAACCTAAAGGTATGCCTAATGAGGCTAGAGAACTCACAACCAATAGTAAATGGTTTTGATTGGCCACATGACAGAGAGTGCCCTGCACAAGGCAAGGACTGTGAAATCTTGCGGTGAACGCTGAATCAACATTCGATCACTTCGCCCCTGCTATCCAGGGCCAAAGTCATCAACCAGTACACACACAACAGCCTAGAGTAAATAAAGGAAAAATAAAAGAATAAGTCATACGGTAGAAAAAGAGACGTAACAGTAGAAACGAAAGGCAGATCACATCAGATCTGGAAAAGTAAAATCTGTGGAACAACCTGAAACAAAATGGTTACAATCGATGAAAGCGGTAGCACTAATTTATTTGCCGGTTGACCACAGAAAACACACACAGTTGAAAATGTGAAAAACAAAAGAAAATTAAACGGTGAATATGAAAAACAAAACTTACACCCTTGCGTTGACGCGTCACTGCTATTTATTTACTAAACCGTGGTCTAATTTCTATACGAATCGTGTGTACCATGTCTTAGTGTAGATTCGTATCTAAGAATCTACAGAAAAGTGTATTCGTATCTACGGAACTGCGGGGTATTTACTCACACATTAACATGATCACAGAAGATTCGTAGAAAATGATCGCACGATTTAGTAAATAGATTGACCATTTAACGAATATAAAATTGGGTTCAACAAATTAATACACAGAAATCATGTGAAAAAACGAATTGGATACCAGAGGTTATTTTTTTTGTTGTTCTGAGTTTTTTTGTACTTTTATTGATTATGTAACACGGTGTTTTTTTTTTTTTTTTAA
This sequence comes from Ophioderma brevispina, assembly GCA_023653785.1. NCBI lineage: Eukaryota > Metazoa > Echinodermata > Ophiuroidea > Amphilepidida > Ophiodermatidae > Ophioderma > Ophioderma brevispina. The sequence continues at coordinate 17,842 of JAMKCH010017934.1, forward strand.
ACTTTATGCACTCCAAAGTGTTAACATGTTTGATGTTTTAAATTTTCAAGATTTTGTGTTATAATCTATGGTTGATCTTTTCATGCCTTTCAATAATTGCCTTCCTTCAACTATTCAGGCCTGGAATCTTTGTCATGGTATTTTTTCAAATGAACATACCTTTGGTTGGTTCTTTGTTTTGGGCCTTAATATATAGATATATATTTTTGTTTTTGTTTATGTATGACTTATTTCAATCTGTAAATTTCTAACTTTATAGTGATTAACATTGTTAAGCCTGGCTTGAATTTTCATTTACTTCAGATGGAATTTAGCGACTTATAATTTCCTTAAAAATAAAATGCGGATTAATTTTCTTGTTCACTTTAAATGTATCAGGTAAAGTTCGGTATTGTTAGCCTCGTGTTAATAATAGATATCGTTTAGAATTGTCATGCAGTTTTTAACATGTCAATCGAGTGATTAATATGATTTTTTTCATTTTCAATCATTTTTGTATATCACCTATGATCTTATTAATGGGTGATGTCAAAACAACAATTGGGTGGGCGGGGATGAGCATTATATTTAACACGTAGGGTTCTTTCACAAGTTTTAAGGGGGATGCAAGGGGGTTCAAAATTAGGTTGCTTGAGGTAGATAGTCCCATATTGACTATTCTGACGAAGCACAGCGAACAAACGTACAACCATATTGAACATTTCATCATCTTGTATGTCCAACAACAAGCGGGTTTATCCCAGCCTCAGCTTCACGTTTGCCCGAAAACCCTCAGCGTCATTTTATTTTTTAGTCAAAAAAGTCATGGCTACCTGGATTTTTTTTTATCGTTATTTGCCTTTTGGCTAATTTTTTTAAACTGTCGATAAGACAACTGGAAAAGAAAATCATTATCAAAATGCAATTCCTAAATCGCAAAATTTTAAAAATCGATGGTGCGTGAAGCGGATACCAATAATTCATTCCCCCCCCCCCCCGGCCCCGGGGAAAAGTTTGGCTTTGGGTAGGACGTGCCCCTCCGAGAGTCCGGCAAATATGACCCATCCTATACAATTTTGTGTGAAAGCTATAGCTATAACCAGAGATTTAATTTTAGGAGGCAAATTTCACACGAAATATAGTGCAATGGACCATTTTTCCATTCCTTCCTCAAAATGTCGACGGTTAGTAGCAAAGTTTTGTGGCTTTTTCAGATTGAGGAAAATTTTGACCTCATTTTGCCAACCAATTTTAATAACATTTTTAAAAAGGGACCCATTACTATACAAAATTGGCATGAAAAAAAGGTGTCTTTCATATACCCCCAAGAAGGTTGAAAATGAACCCATATTTGCGGCACGTCCCCGTATGTTCACATTATGTTGAGTACCCTTCCCGGAACATTTGGGTCTAAAATGAAAAAATTTCACGCAACCTTCTATAGACTTTGCAAATCTGGACAAGTTGTACGATAGTTGTAATCCTTGGTATACCTCCATACCTTCGAGAGGGAATATTACTTTCAAAATTGAATCTTGTCCTTATAAAACTCTCACGAAGTCGGTCGTTAATATGATGTTTAACTCGAAAAGGATATCGATAATTAATCCTTATCATGCCATTACAAGCTTTCCAACAACCTCTTCAGACTCAATGGATGATTAAAATGCCAAATTTACGAATTGTTGGTTAAGGGACATTGATTTTACAATGTGAGCACTGGTTTTAAGTCAGGGAAACCTCTCGAAAGAGAAGGATCCACAGAAACACACACTCTCATACAATGTGAAAAAGAAAAACAAAAATCATACCGGAGAAATGTTGAAAAAGAAACAAGAAAGCACACTGGTGAAAATGTGGAAAAGAAAACTAACACTACACACATGTGAAAATGTGGAAAAGCAAAAAGCAATGTAAAGAAAACACATACAGGCCCTCAAAACACCAACGTAATGCACCTGAATGCAGAACATCAAATACAACAGTGAAAATAGAAAATGTAAACGCCACTGTTTGTGCAGACAACAGTTTTCCCAAAACTTGGAGTGTGGTGAAAACACTTTCAAGAAAATCCAGGATGCTCTAGAACCAAAAATACAAAATACAATTGATGAAACCTTACTAACGTCTCATACCATACTAACACTAAAGAACCACTGTCACTAATAGACAATTTTTAAGCCTAATAGAACTACTGAAAGAGTTACGTGGCAGATTGTAATGTCGTCACAAGTGGAAGCAGACAATTTTGTTGTCTCGTAAACATCTGAAGAACTTAACCCCGGTGAAAGTAAACAGAATCGGAAGTAAACAAGGCTGACTCAACACGATAGCATACAGGAGAAATTGTGTGTTCTAAGTGGTTCAGTTGGAATTGGGAAACTGAAAGATACACCTATAGACTTACACCTAGACAAATCGTTAATCTAATTGTAGTTCGTTCGCTTCCTCACACCAGATGCACGCATAATATGGCCCACAATGGTCCCCATCGGTAATCTGAGCATCGGCATACGTGGGCTAACGTATATTGGGTACGAATTACTATTGTTTTCCATTGGCAATGTGATATCGGCTTCATATCGACATCCTTTAATGGTCTAATATGGCCAATCGTATGGCATCGAGGGAACCAACATCCATATAGATCCAATTTATTGGATACTTTGGCCCAATATTGGCCTTAAGGGCTAAATGTGTTTTTGCCTAAAAAAAGCAGCATGGTGAGAAAAACATAAACCATACAGAAATACGCTAAAATCTCTCACAGACGATTGTTTTGATCAGAACACAATATTTCAAAAATTTATACTATATAATAAACCAATTTCAATCAAAAAATAAACTATTTGACTAGCTCAAATTATTTTATTATTAATTTAAATAACAGGTTGGAAAATATATTTATTTTTGGAATAAACATATTATATATTCCCAAATTGGTTCAATACTATTACCAACAGAATGGGCCCAATAGTGTGCCAACATTGGCCCGGGCTCAATATTGGTCCAATTTTGGGCCGATGAGCAATAATATTGGACCGAGAACTGAAGCCAATACTGGTCCATATTGAGTAAATAGTGGGCCTATATTGGCCCAATTCTCCCTGTTATCTTGGGCATAATTTGAAAAACCGGTCTGAAAAACTAACAATCGTCCGGCGAATAAACGGGGGTTGATGATAACTTATCTGGAAGGTCTTTATAATATAAAGTACAAACAAGAGTCCCAATAGACACAGTGCCTTGGTGGGACCCGGAATCAACTATTGAGATGGAGATATCTGTCCTTCAAGTACAAACTCCTGTGTTCTTCCAGAAAGAAACATTTGATCCAAGAGACAAGGTTCTTGTTGATTCCATAAGTTCGTCTTTTTGAACAGACGGCATGTGGAACAACATCGCACGCCTTGCTGAACCATTTCCCCCCAAAAAAGGAGGGATAAGATTCAATTTGCTTCCTTATTGTTTAATGCTTCAAGTGCAAATCGTTATCGTCTGTAGTGAGAACTAGCTGGGTGTCGCAAGATCGTCTTTTGCGGAATCCATGTTGACTATCGTGGAGTAATGTTGTGGGAATCAAGATGATCTGATATCTGCTATGTACTTGTGTTTCAAGGACCTTACAACAGATACTGGCATGGGCGATATTTTCTGTTGGATCAACCCTTTTCTCCCTTTTTAATATGCGAGAAATATGTGCTTGTTTCCAGTCTTGTGGCAGTTGAGCTTGTTGTAATGACAATGTTAAAATCGAGCAATATACAAAATCTGATGCAAGTAATTTCAGCACCCTAGCAGGTACCGTCTGGACCAGCTGCCTTTGATGGATTCAGATTTTCTAGAAGTTTACATACTCCTTCCTCAGTGATAGTAAAATTTGGCATCTCAGGACTTCTGTCTGTTGTAGTTTGGTTTCATAATCGATGATATGTCTTCCTGTGGAAGACTGACTTGAAGTGTTATTCAACACTTCAGCTTTGGCTTCCACGGTCTGAGATAAGTTTCAACCATTGTCTCTAAGTTGCGGGAATATCTTTGGCGTCACGTCTTAATAAACTTAATATATCTCCATAAGACACTGAATTTTTGTCCTCCATTCTTGGGCAGAGCGTATTATTTATG